>JASDQU010100872.1:243404-253742 GCA_032191745.1 Picea mariana
AGAGAGATCCTAGGGATCAAAGAGAATAGAAAGGTTCAGATCAGCAGATCAGACCTCCCCTACAAGAAAATTATGCTGATGAAGGAGAATAAGTGATTGAGGAACTAGAGGATACTCACATAAATCTCATGGGCATTCACGATAACGAAGCTATTTTCCTTACCCAAGAAGAGCAAGAAATTTTTCTTCTCAATCAAACAAAAGTAAGTGAAGAAGCTGAAGATGCAGAACAATAGGCATTCGAGAATGCCATTTTGGAGGTACACCAACAGTACAATCTGTGGAGTAAAAAGACAGAAGGGAGTTCCCCAAAAAAGACGATTGAAACGAAGAAGGTAGTCGAAACCAAGAAGGCCTTTGAGCCATCTGCCGAGAAGATTCCTGAGAAGAGTACTGCCGAAGTTCCTGTGAAGAAAAACCTTACTATTCTAAAAAGACCATCACAACCTGAGGTTTCATCAATTAATCAACCAAGTACTTCTGGCCAGAAGAATGTGGTAGACAAACCAAAGTTGATGAGCCAAAGCAAGGTCCCTACACCTTTTAGCCTTGAAGGGGAATTGGCCAAAGTAAAAATCCCCATTACACTTTCCGAGTTGATGAAAAAAGACGCTTATCATTCATAGGTGATTAAAGCGCTGACCATTGAACCTGATATAGGTATGAAAGACTTAATCGTTGGATCAACAAATCATTCAGATACTGTGAACCTTACTGATGATCAACTCGAGATTCTGTTCGGACCTGAAGTAGATGGCCGAGATGATAATGGTGATGTCGCTCCTTTTTACATCAGTCTAAACATACATGACATGAACTTGCATAACACAATGCTGTATTCAAGTGCTTCCCACAATTTGATGCCTAAAGTAGTGATGGAGAAACTGGGACTGGAGGTCACTAGAACTTACAAGGATTTACACTCATTCGACTCCAGTAAAGTTAGATGTATTGGTTTGATCAAGGACCTATGTATCACCCTGGTTCAGATTCCTGCAAAGAGCATGGTCATGGATGTTTTGGTTGCAGACATTTCCCCAAAGTATGGAATGTTGCTATCCCGGTCTTGGGGGGCTAAGTTGAGAGGTACCCTGCAGCTAGATATGTCGTATGCCACTATCCCAGTTTTTGAGCAACAAAGAAGGCTATACAGAGAAACACTGATGAAATACATGGTCAGTAGCCAAGAAAAACCACACAACTATCCTCTTTACTCCACGCATTCTGACTTGGATTCCTTTATCTTGTACAACGATGGAGACACGAGAGAGCAAGACATTCAGCTGGGAGAAGATACATCCAGTTCGGATGAAGGCCAAGAAATCATCGAGGGGGAAAGAAAGAAAAACGTGATAACTGAAGAATTACCGGCAGATTTTTAGAGCATAGATTTTGATGGAGCAGTAAGCAAAGAAGGAGTCGGAGCAGGAGTTTGGTTGCATAATCACAGAAACAGGTATTCAGAAAACCATTCTTACAAATTAAATTTCCAATGCACTAACAATATTGCCGAGTATGAAGCCTTGATGCTTGGTCTGAAACTTTTAAAAAGGGTTGGTGCTAAACAGATTATGGTAAAAGGTGATTCTGAGTTAATCATCAAGCAAATCAAAGGTGAGTATGCTGTGAAACACCCATGTCTTAGAGATTATAGGAATGTTGTTCTTGATGCCTTGAGATGTTTCACTGAAGTTGACTTGCAGGTAATACCTCGGGGACAAAATATTCTGGTAGACGGATTGGATACGTCGGTAGCCACATGTAAGATTCCTTTCCGCTCGACCTACCCATACATGGTAGAGGTGAAGTGCAGACCAACCGTTCCCGACAATATCAGGTACTGGAAAGTGTTTGGTAATGATGATCAAATCGAAGACTTTTTGTAGTGTAAAAATGATTTTGAATGTACAAATATAGATTTAGAAAATGAAGATGAAAATGTAAATAGATCTGATTTTGAAATTGATAGTGTAAATAGAGTAGATTCGGGAGAATTAGGCGATGATGAGATGGAGACCGATATATTACATTTGAAAAGTAATGTGTTACCTAGGGGTCTAGTTCCTTTTGAGGACTTGTTTGATTTTAACGATGTAGCCAAAAAAATGAAAATTGAAGCCAATGGAAAAGAGGTAGAAGACTGCAATATAGGGACCGAAGAGAAACCCAGGATGGTCAAATTGTCTAAATCATTACCCCCTGAGAAAAAACTCAAATACATTGAGATTTTCAAAGAATATTCAGATGTCTTTGCCTGGGGTTATGAAGATTTGAAAGCTTGTGATACCAGCATCATACAACACTAGATTCCAAGAAAAGAAGACCAAAAACAGTTCAGGTAGAAACTTAGGAGAATAATCCCAAGTTACTCCCTCTGATAGAAAAGGAGATTAAAAAAATGTATAATGCCAAAATCATAGTCCCGTTGCGTTTTTCCAAATGGGTCTCGAATTTGGTCCCAACACATAAGAAATCCAGGGAAATCAGGCTGTGCATTGATTTCCAAAATCTGAATAAGGTCTCCCTGAAGGACAATTACTCCTTGCCCAAAATGGACCACATCCTACAAAGGGTGGTCGGATCCAATCGAATGTCTTTGCTGGACGAGTTCTCGGGTTATAATCAGGTCCTAGTTCACCTGGATGACCAAGAAAAAACTACTTTCACCACACCATGGGGCACTTTCATGTATGTGAAAATGCCGTTTGGTTTGATGAACGCTGGAGCCACTTTCTAGAGAGTGATGGATATCGCCTTTGTGGAAGAGCCGGGTAAGTTTATTGTCATCTATTTGGATGATGTAACTGTGTTTTCCCGATCTGATGACGAACACCTGTGACACCTCAGAAGAGTCTTTGAGAAATGTAGAAGGTTTGGGATTTCTTTAAATCCTAAGAAAAGCCTTTTCGGTCTAGAGGAAGGAAAACTGCTAGGACACATCATCTCCAAGGATGGAATCAAAATAGACCCCAGCAGAATCGAGGCCATACAAAAATTAGAACACCCAAGAAACATTAAAGAATTACAGTCTTTTATCGGGAGAATAAACTTTCTACGAAGATTCATTCCCATTCTGGAAGAGCTCCTCAGAAACATTACAAATATGCTAAAAAAGGATGTAAAAATAAAATGGGACACTGAGTCCAGGCAGTCTTTCGAGCAAGTCAAACGAGCACTCACGGAGGACCCTGTCTTGATCAGTCATGATTTTACTAAGGATTTCTATCTTTTTTCTTTCGCTTCCAAACATACTATAGCATCGGTATTACTACAAAAGAACAGTGAAGGGTATGAACAACCCATAGCTTTCTTTAGTAAAGCATTAAGAGACGCTGCTCTGAATTAAAAGATAACGGAGAAACAAGATTTTGCCTTGGTAAAAGCTATAAAAGATTTTAGGGTCTACATTCTCCATTCCCATACCATTGCATATGTTCCGAATGCGGTAGTAAAAGACATTTTGACCCAGGACAATTCGAATGGAAGAAGAGGAAAATGGATTGCTATCATTTTAGAATACGACATAGAGATTAAGCCAACAAAACTAATCAAAGGTCAAGGCCTAGCAAAATTAATGGTTGAATCTAATTTCCATGCTCTTGACATTAATTTTTTAGTTGCAGCAGATGAACAGGGCGAGATGGCGACTCCAAGCGTGAGAGAGGTATTTCTAAACTCTCCATGGTATGTAGACCTTATATTTGTTTTGCAAAATTTACAAGCTCCCCCTAGTTTGACTAAGACTAAAGCTAGATTTTTGAAGTTGAAAGCCTTAAAATTCTGTATTCTAGAAGGAAATCTGTATTGGAAAGATCCTGGAGGTATTCTGTTAAATTTTTTATTGAAAGATGAAGCTGACAAAGTGTTACAAGAATTTCATGCAGGAGAATGTGGTGGCCATCTGAACTGGAAGGTCACAACCAACAAAATACTCAGAGCTGGATTCTATTGGCCCACCCTATTCGTCGATGTACATAATAAAGTGACTGCATGTCATCGATGTCAACTGTTTGAAGGCAAAAGGAACCTCCTCCCTCTACCTCTGAAACCGATCTCAGTTGAAGCCCCTTTCCAGCAATGGGGATTGGACCTCATTGGAGAAATACACCCCCCTTCTACAGGCCAGCACAGGTGGATTCTCACTACCACCGATTATTTTACCAAATGGATCAAAGCAGTACCAAGTAGGCAAGTCGTTGACTCTATTATTACCAAATTCCTTGAAAATAATATCTTGTCTCACTTTGAATGTCCTAGAAAGATTATAACTGATAATGCAGCTACTTTTCGGTCGAAGAAACTCATAGATTTCTGCAACCAGTATCACATTGGTTTGGGACATTCCACGTCTTACAACCCTCAGGGGAATGGGCTGGCAGAATCTTCAAACAAAACCTTGGTAAATGTCATCAAGAAAACGTTGCAGGAAAACAAGAAATCATGGCATAACAAGTTGGTGTTCGCATTGTGGGATGACAGACTGACCACCAAAAGGTCAATCGGTATGTCACCATATCAACTAGTCTATGGCACAAAAGCAATTTTCCCCACTTCTTTAGGAGTCCCTATCATGAAGTTGCTTCAATATGTACAAGCCGAGCCAAATGACTCACAGAGAAGGATCAACTAGATGATCCATTTGTAGCAGTCCAGGGAAGAAGTTTTCAACAAGACTCAGGTAGTCCAAGAAAGCATCAAGAAGATTTTTGACAAAAGAACCAAGGAAGATGATTTTGAGTTAGGATATTTGGTGCTGAGATGGGATGCCAGAAATGAAGACAAGGGAAAGCATGGAAAATTTGACAGTCTGTGGAGAGGACCATACATGATTCAAGCATTCAGGGGAAACAACGCTTTCTTGCTAAACAACGTTGATGGGATAGATCTGCCAAGAGGACCTGTAAATGGCAGAATGCTGAAGCATTATGTGCCGCCCCAGTAAAGACTCAAGTTTTCACTCTCCATTGTACATACCATTTTTATTTTTCGCCTGCATTTTCTGAGCGAATAACATTAGTCAGTTGGTTGAAGCCCAAAGAGAAGGCCCTAAGACGCTGACCACTGTTCTTCCAATTTTTGAGAATAAAACTAATCAATCAATGAAGGCTACTAGGCAGAAATTTTTAGAATGAAAGGAACCAGGATTCTTGGCACTTCACATGGAAAGTACCATCCCTAGGTGGAGCCGCTGTTATCACCCTATAAGTTATAGGATCAACTGGTGACTGGGATATTATCTGTCTCTAGTGTTTTTTGTTGACAAATGATTTTCCATTCTGCATATAATTTGAAAAAGAAAATAAAAAAGAAAAATAAAAGAAAAGAAAAAAGAAAAAGAAAGAAAAGAAAAAGAAAAGAGGGCATAAAAGAATTTCAATAAAAGCCCCATGCAATAATAGTAACTTGGTCCATACCTTTCAAGCATGGCCAAGTTCTTTTAAATTGATGTTGATAGGGTTAGTGAATGAGTTTGGCTAAATAGTTTAATCTTAGCCAAAGTGTCTAGGGTAGATTAGTGAATAAATCTGGCCAGACTGTCCAATCTTGGTCAGATATCCCCAGGGTAGAGTAAATTCTCAACCCAACAGACTAATTTGGGTTGATTGTCATAGGAAGCTAGGTTAAAATATAGGCTAGTTTCTTTATTGCTTTATTTCAATAAGAAACAATTTGATGATTAATGTTGAACCATGACTTGGATACCTAAAATGTTGTTCAACTAACCCCTTGGTGGTGTAGACATGAAAATTCTTGGACAAAACCCTTGAAAAGCACTTACCCTAAGTTTCTAGGCGCATGTATTTTCCGCGCCCTCACTTATGCTCCGTTCATATATCAATGGTCCAGATGATCGTGCTCATATCTACGGTGGACAGGTCTTTCCGGACCCCCCCGACCGTTCTATCTTTAACAGAGGAGGGGGGGGTCCAGAATTGCTGATAAGACCCGCGCGCATGTGGACAGTTCAGGATCAAGCGTGAAAATCTACAATCAATGTTGAATTCCGGAACCCCCTGTCCATTCTGCCTTTAATGGAGGGGGGGGGGGGTCCAGAATGTGTGATAAACAATGCACATATATCTGCGGCTCAGAAGCAGGCATGCAGATCAACGGCCCAAGATGTTTTTCAGACCCCCCCGACTGTTCTGATTTTAACTTGGGGGGGGGGGTCCGAAATGGTATCTTTCCTCAGGCGGGCCCCTCTTTATACGTGGCAACGATCTAATGGCCCCGAGTCCCATCATCTCCTATTTTCTGACATACCATCATCACCTCTGAATGTCACCATCCACCTTTCCTGAAATAGTCACGTCCCATAACTGCTTTCAATCTTTCACCCCCATTTTCTCATGGCAAGCCCCCTCACTATGACCTTTGCCCCAATGGGTAGCCGCCACGTCACTCATCCGTATCCCTCAGTCACCGTCACCTGCCATCTCACACTCTAAGTGATCCATTGGCCATTTATTACTGGATGATCTATCCGTTAACCAGCTGACCTGTCTCCTGCGCCCAACGGACACCCATTTACTCAAAACTATCCTTTTCTTCCTATTTTCACAATTTACCCACTCATCGCACCAGAGAGATTTACCCCATTTTCTCCCCCGTTACAATCAGTTGCCCCCACCAACAACCACCCCGCTAACGTTGTTTTTCTTGTAGGTATTGTTGTAGTAATGGCACCAAAGTCCAAACAAGCAGAAGGAGAGGAGAATCTGTTTCTCTCGCCTCCTGTCGACCTTGACAAGATCCCACTGGTCGTCAAAGACCATTTAATCGCAAATACAAAGTGCGATTTTGATTTCACAGACCTTCAGTTATGGCTCAAGGAAGTCTTCCTGGACCAGAGTGATGAAATCGGACTCTGGGAGTCCAACTTACCCCTTTACCTATTCCCTCAGATCCACCCTTTCCCAAAGTTCGCTCTCAAGTTCCAATCCCACTACATTCTCAAGCAAAGAGCTATTGTCTCCTCATCCGAAGAGATCCTTTTCCTCATCACACCTGAATCCATCGACCAAATGATGAAAATCCCCCGAGGCGACTTTGCATCACCCTTCAACATGGAAATTCTTACAGAATTATACCAGAAAATGACTTTCCCTCAAAGGGATCAAATATTCGAGCTTTTCCTCCCCCCATCCGCTCAATTTCCCTCCACAAATCCTCCTTATCCTTCTTCCATGTTCTCGACTAAAGGAAACCAGATCATCTCATCCCTTTGTGCCTTGTTAGGATACTATTCTGATCAGTGGGTAGATGAACCCATTCTGGGATTTTTATCCATATTCTCTACCGATGAGAAGCCCACCACCCAGTTTGACTTCAGCACATTCTTGGCTAACAATATTCACGAACAGTTCATGAATTTTGCCATGGAAGGCATGTTCCGATACTCGTCCATACTTGCATACTTGTTCGTCTTCTTCCAAGCGGACAAATTCTATTTTTCCATGCAGAATATGGATGGAGATGGTAGACCCCAGGAAGTGACAACATGGACCTCCTTTCTCAAGCACAACTCAACAGAGTTCAGTTTCAAGGAGTTTATTGATTAATTCTACCACCCTGTGGTAAGTATGCTAGGCGGCAGGCCCAAGCCTCGGATAAATGATGAAGTTCAGAGGATCCTGCATCTCTTAGATAACACAGAGATAGGGGATTGGTATTTGTATCAAGATTACACCGAGATCAGAGTATATGGGTGAGAGTTGGCACCGTATAAGCTGCCCAAGTATCTTCCTGTCAGAATTTTTTCTTTGGAATATATAAGGCATATAATAAATTTCGATGATATCCATTTTGTGTCACTGAAGAAAAAGAAACAACTTAGAATCAAGGGGCAGATTGGCTCCTTCATCTGCAACAATCATGGCGTTGGGGAAGAAGTAGACAGGATGCTGAGGGAAATGAAGTTCTTCATGAGCTTCCCATGGCATTACGATCCATGTGGGATAATCTCCGAGATGAGGGTAAAAAACAAGAACATCCCATATGTCCATGAAGATAGGCCTGAAATTGAGAAATTTTTGAACCAGACAGTATGGGAGCCTAACACATTGGTCGAATTAGAACAGCAGGATCCCCCAACCACTGTGTCATAAACAACCATGCCATAGGTCCCGAAAGAAAAAAGGTCTAGGCAAGATCTATCTCCGCCTGTCACCGAGGTATCGTCTGAAGAATTCCAGCTGCATACCAAGAGGCCTAAGACTATTTCAGTTCCTAGCCTGACCAGAGAAAAAGAAGCCCTGTCTACTACAGTGACCAAGGTTGATAGGCCAACCTTGGGTGCAAGCCTACAGAAGGTCATTACCTCAGCATTGCCGAAGAAATCCATAGATTCTCCATTGACCACCTAGCCAGGCAAGGCAGGGCCGAAGCTGAGTATTTTCGAAAAGTATGAGCTGATAAAGAAAAGAAACCAGACCCTAACCAACAACACTTGCGCCCAGTTCTGGAAGCAGACATCAACTGCACAACAAAGGCTGCTATCAACATTCGACACCGAGAAGGGCAGAATGCATATGGCATTCCTCCAGGCACAGGTACCAGATCCAAAGGTGATCACTGACTACAAAAGGGTCACCTTTGAATTCCAGACGAAGGACGTGCATTCAACCGATCAGATGGATCTGCACAAGCAGACAAGGGAAATGGTATTTTACACACTTGCGCATGCTTCCACTACTCTGTCCAAACTGCAAGTGTCCCTGAACAATGTTCAAACATAATTGAAGTTAGAGAAGATATCGTCCTTTGCCAAGGACAATAGAATCAAGACTTTGGAGGAACTGGTAGTCAAGATCGGTTACGATCCTTCGAACGTGAAAGCAGCTGAGGAGATGATTAAGAAGAAGAATGCTGACATATCCTCCTTGAGGAAACAATTGAAACTCCCACCCACAGAGGATTCACAGGTGAAGGAGATCGCAAAGAAAGAAGGAGAGAAAGATGAAATGCTCAAGTTTCTCATGGAGCAGAACGCACAACTTAAGGAAATGGAAGCTGAAATGGAGAAACTGGTGAAAGAGAAAGAACAACTAAAGCCTATGGAAGTCATTCCATTGAATTCCATTCCAATTTCAAGAGTGAGCACCGCATCAGTGACATAAGTCCCATCTGCTACTCCATTGACCTCCCCGGAAAAGACAGCCGACCTGGCTAAGTCTATGGAAAAGATGAACCTGTAGGAAACAGAGATCAACAGGCTGAAAAAGGAGATTGAGAACCTTCAGGAACTCAAATCTTCCTTTCAGGCTAGCCTCTCCAAGGAAAAGCAGGTGACAGATCAGCTCAAACAGGAGTTACAGAAGCTCCGGTAGCAAACAGTGGCAGGAAAAACTTTGGCCGAGGTTAAAGAAAGTGTATGGACAGACATCACCAAGTCCATGAACGAGATATGGCCCATGATACAGATAATGTTTGAGAAGAATGAATTGGTGCAGAGAAGCAAACATGCCATCGAGAAGATCAAATTAGAATTGGGAGAGATGCTAACATAGGTGAATGAGATCATCAAGTTCCTAAATTCTAAGACCAGGGAAGAGCTAGAAGAGATGAAAATTGAACATAGAACAGAGACCATCCTTGAGGTCAAAAGAGTTTTGACCAAGAGAGGATTACTGCTTCAGCTGGAAGAAAAGGTTCAGGCCATGGACCTAGGGGTACAAAGATTCTTTAGTAAGATTGAGGCTCTACAGAAGAAAGGTTTGCCTGGTCTGAAGGTAATCAATGATAAATTGATGACACTCCTAGACTACAAGAAGAGATTGGCCAATGTGGCTAAGGACAGTTCAAAGTTTGCAGGATTTCAAGGGAGCATCACTGGCAAGGCATTTCTAGATGCTCTTCAGTGGGACATTAGTATTCAACATGATATTCAATATATCTTCCTCACCAAGACTACCTTCGCCAAGTACACATAAATGGATGAAGTGTATCGAAGGCTACTCAAAGTCAACGTGCCCAGTCATCTTCGATGGGAGGAACTCTGTGATCTGATCGAGTAGCAGATGAGCTGTCCCTGTCCAGTCATTTGTCCAGTCAGATGAGGTCGCACATAGGCTTCATCAATGGCCCACCCAGAAATCAACATGCAGTTACACCACATCATCAAGAAATTCCTAGATTTACACAATTTGTTAAGTTAGTTAGGTTAAAAATAGATTTAGCATGTCCTGGTCATTAATGACAGGATCGTTTGTAATTTGAGTTATAAATACTTCATCTTTCGAAGTATTGAGGGTTGTTGATCTTCACACCCTGAAGCTATCAGACTGTAATATTTTTGAAGAGATCTTCCATTAATACAAAGAGGCACTTTTACAGGAT
>JASDQU010100872.1:253792-269213 GCA_032191745.1 Picea mariana
AGGATTCTTGTGTGTATTCACTGGTGATTTTTTTCTCTCTAAGTTGAATGTTATTCTCGCTTTGTTATCATATTGTTTTCTAATTCTAATCTTTAGAAGTAACGAAAGTTGCAGGATTTATCTCGTATACCCTGTTTCTGACTCAAAAGATTTTAGTGTTTTATCTTCTGGTTTTTTCAATAAAGAAATTCTTAACTGCTTCTTTGTTGAAATTATCTTCCTCGTCTTTTCTGCTATTCATCATTTATGCTACTAAAGAATCCAATGATTATATTATCTCACCCTGTGAAAGTTTTCCTTTGCGTTTCTGGTTCGGATTTCATATTTTATTAAAAACACAGACCCCATAGCCCAATGGATGTGTAGACTTTCTCAAACAACTCGACAAACACTACGACAACAAAAACCGACCTATTTATTTACCTAGCCTAATATTTAAAATTTGAAACATAGCTAAATCATATAGAGAGACCCCTCTCTGAAGTTGGAAGGGCTAGATCCCAGCTTCAAAACCAGTTGGATAAAGTTACCTTTGTAGTTTTCTTCTGTCGTCAACCTCTAGGAAATTTACAGAGTGCTAACAGGTCATATGCCTTATCTAAAAGTTGCTCCTGAGTTTGCTTCACCTCAACCAACTGCTGAATCCTCCTGATCATATGATCTGGCTCCCCTTGTTAATCCTGGAAGAATTTCACCATAGGTAATGCAAGTTGAGAAGGAAAAATTGCCTCAACTCCATATACCAGCTGGAAAGGGGAAAGTCCCAAGGATCGTTTTAGTGTCATTCTGTCAGCCTATAGAGAAAATTTGAGTTTCGAATACCATGCCTTTTTGTTATCCTCTACCAAATTTTTAATAATCTTTATAATGCTTTTGTTCGAGGATTATGCTAGCCTGTTTCCCTGCGGATAGTAAGGGGTGGAATGAATAAAAGTGATCCAAAACTATTCACAGAACTGAATTAATGGTTCAGCCTTGAATGATGCAACATTATCAGTGACGATTCTATCAGGACACCCAAACCTTGCTATGATGTCTTCCAGGAAACGGATGATCACTTTATGCGAAGCGTTCCTTGTCGGAATAGCTTCGATCCATTTAGTAAAGTAATCAGTAGTAGTCAAGATCAATCTATGTTGACCACTGGAAGCGATATGGATTTCCCCGATAAAATCTACGCTTCTTAGGGATCTAGGCATCTCAAAATCACTCCTAATGGATCCTTCCAATACAAAATTTTATCAACAAAGAAGTACTCTAATGATTTGAGTTTTAAGGCCCTCACCTTCTTTCTTTCCATACCACTTGGGGGTTGTAAATTTTGTAGAAAAAATATAATGCCCTTGTACCAACTGCAATCTTCCAATGTAGAAATGAATTGAGGGCCTTTATTATCCATCCCAGCCTGCTGATTTTTTAAACATGAGTAAATTAAATTCACCCCCAGTGTTGAGAAATTTGATTCAACCAAGAGCTTGGCCAAACCCTGGCCTTTAACTAATTTTCTGGGCCTAATCTCCAAATCAAATTCGAGTAGTTTAGCAATCCACTTGCTGTGTTTTCTGTCAATATCAGGCTGAATAAGAATTTCTTTTACAACAGTTGATGGAACATAAGCAATAAATCTTGAGTGCAGAACATAAACTTTGAAAGACTTAAGATATTTAACCAGTGCATAGGCTTTCTTGTCCATAATGTCATACTTTATTTTCGCATCTCTTAATGCCCTACTGAAAAATGCAATGGTTTGTTCTAAGCCTTCAACATACTTCTGCAGTAGGACTGCTGCTACTGTATCAAAAGAGGCAAAAGAGAAAATAAGAAAGTCCTTGGAGTAGTCAGGGTTGAAAAGAATCGAGGCTTCTGTCAAGGCTTTCTTTATTTGATCAAAAGAATCATGGGCCTCAACAATCCATTTGATTTCACTATCCTTCCTCAGCATGACTGTGATATACTTAACTAACTCAAGAAAATTTGACACAAATCTTCTCAAAAAGTTGATTTTTCCTAGAAAATATTGTACCTCTTTTTTAGATATAGGGAGTGACAAAGTTTGTATAGCCTCAACCCTGCTGGAATCAATCCTTACTCCTTCAGTTGACACTATATGCCCCAATAATTTTCCTTCTTTCATAGAAAACAATGATTTTTTCGGATTCAAAGAGAGGCCAAATTTTTTGCATTTCAAGAAAACCTTTCTTAGATGATCAGAGTGAGACTAAGAATACACACTTATGTCGTCCAAATAGATAACAACAAACTTATTCTTTTCTCCAATAAATTCTATGTCCATAGCTCGCTGAAAATTTTCCCCTGCATTCATCAAACCAAAGGGCATCTTGGTGTACATAAATGTCCCCTAGGGAGTGGTGAAGGTAGTCTTCTCCCTGTCTTCTAGAAAAACAGATACCTGATTGTATCCAAAGAATGCATCAACCATAGACATACTGGTTTCTCCTGTCATCTTCTGTAATATGTGCTCCATCTTGGGTAAAGGATAATTATCCTTTTTTGAGCTTCTGTTCAAATTTCGGAAATCGACACAAAGTCTGATTTCCCCATTCTTTTTTCTTACTGGTACCAAATTGGCTACCCATTCGGAATACCTCAAAGGAATGATAATTTTTTCATCTAAAATCTTCTTAACTTCTTTCTCCATGACAAGAATCAACATAGGATTGATTTGCCTCAAATTTTGCCTAAAAGGTTTGGTTTTTTATTTTAATGGGATCTTGTTCTCTATTATTCTTATGTCATAAGTTATGAGATCTTCATAAGTCGAAGCAAATACATCAGCAAATTCTTTCAATAACTTTGTGTATTCTTCCCTCTTCTTTTCTGATAGGCTGCTTGACAGTTTGACGTATTTTGGATCCTTTACAATGCCCACATTGCACTCAGTGATATTAGCATCATCAGTGAATACCTTCCCTTTCAATGCCACATCATTCCCATCAAATAATTTTTCCAAAGGAACTAGTCCCTTTGGTATATGATTTCTAGGCAGCTGCACAATATGATGATTAGAAATTTTATTGAGGAAAACATTAGCATGAGGAGTGATTTCTGCATCATGATCCTGATCAATGTGCAATGCAAAAAATTCATCAACAGTATCAAGAAAGATTTTAAGTTCTAAATCATCTTCGAACACCTTCCAATATTTTACATTGTCTAGTATAGAAGGCATGTATTTGACTTCTACACCATACTTGATTTTTGGTGGTATGGGAATTATGAAGTTGTTTGCTGATACAGCCAAAGAATCATCCACAGTATTCTCTTCTCTGGGAATCAATGATATATTAAAAGCAGAGAAAAAACTGACAACTAAATACCATACTTCATTTGTGTAAGATCTAAGCCTAGGATGCTTTGTTTGATAAACATTTTTAATTTGATGGACTATCAATTCAACATCCCCAAATAATAACAACTCCTCTATCCCAATGTCTTTTGCTGCCCTCAAACCCAAGACAAGAGCCTCATACTCTACCACATTATTAGTAGTCTAAAATTCTAGTTTATATGACAAAGATATAGTTTCTTGAGTTGGTGAGACAAAGATCACCCCAGCACCAGGACCTTCCTTGGAATAGGCTCCATCAAAGAACATCTTCCAGACAGAATTAGTTAGAGGAGGCTCTTCAGAAAATTTGATGGACTTTTTTCTGATTTCTAAAGGGGCTTCTGGGGCATCGTTGAGCTGCAAAATACTAGATCCAAGATCTATATCAAAAGAAAAAATAGGGTGATTGTTGGGGTTTGCTTCATCACTAATGATGTAAGACAATTGGGCTTCCCTTTAAAGTCTTCTATGCTCTCCCCCAAAAATAGGAATAGTAGCATAAGAGAGATCCATCTGCAAGGTTCCCCTAAGTCTTTTTATCCAGGATCTTGATAAGAGAATACCAAACTTGGGGGGAACATCAAAAGTACGATATCCATAAGTATACTCTTCATGGGCAGCTGAAATAAGGTGACCACCATATCCTTAATGACTCCAAGACATTTGAATTTTTTGGAGTCAAAAGAATATAAATCATGATAGGTATTTGTGACTTCTAATCCAAGTTCATCCATAATAGATTTTGGCATAAGATTGTGGGATGCCCCTAAATCCATGAGACAATTGTGTAGCACCTTATCATGTATATTCAGTGAAGTATAAAAAGTGGAAATGATTCATCTCTGTCTTCTATCAAAGGATATAAAATCACTGTTGGTTTTTCATCTTGCAGATTTATGGAATTAGTGGCATTTGGAGATGATTCTGGCTGTAACATTTTGGATAAATATTTTCTAAAATACTCATTTTTTATCAATTCCAAAAAAGGTATAGGGATCTTTATTTTCTATATCTCATTCTCAAAACTGAAGGAAGGGGAAGGCTTCAAGATCTCTTTAGTTTCAGGAGGAGGATCTCTGATAAGAACTTGTTGGTTTTGAGAGTCTTTTTCCTTGTTGCTCACTGTCACAGCCTTGGCAGGATATTCTTTCTGAACAGGCTGATTAGGGGCTTCAGTTTTTGCTGCACTCTTCTTAGATCTCAAATTATATCTACCATGATTCTCCCTTGCTTTCTCCCCCTTTCTTAACTCATTGATTTGAATATCCATTAAAGATTGTTCATAAGAGGATTGAGTCAAGTGTGGGGATGGGGAAGTATCACGTAAACAATGAATCTCATGATCAGCTTCAACCTCCTCTTCGTCTTCATCTACCACTAAATTATTTTGCAAAGGATCTTGTATCCTTTGATCATCTCTCTCTCTGTTTCTGGGAAGGATTTGGGGAGCATTGTTGGGTCTCCTGAAATTACCTCCGTTTTCAATGTTTTGAGCATTTCTATATGGTTTTCTTCCTCCTAATTTTAATTTCTCAATTTCAGTGGAGAGAGATTTTACTAATTTGGTGAGCTCATCTACTTGAGAATGGACAAAACAGGAATCAGAAGTTGAAGCTTCAACTTTATTTTTTTTTCTATCCCTATCAGATTTTCCCCTGATTTTATCTGATGCCACTATGTTGGATTCTACCTCTAAGGGAGCATCTTGCATATGAACCAAAGAAGGTGACCTTGTTTCTCTCAAAAGGAGGCAGAATTCAGAATCAAAGGCACCGGAATAAGTGATTTTTTCCATGGTTTCATTGAGTTTGATCTCATCAGGGATTTTCTTGTACATTTTGTTAAATCTTTTAGAAAAGTTAGAGACAGACTCTCCTTCTTTCCTTTTCAAAGATCCAAATTCAGTGATGTAGTACAAAAAATCCTTTTTGTCACCCCAATGCCTCAAGAAGGCTTCATCCAATGCCTAAATACTAGTGATGGATCTAGGGGCCAGACCCCTAAACCACTTCCTAGCCTCACCAAACAAGCTTTGGACGAAAACCCTCATCCAAGCATCTTCATTTTCAATATTTTGGTTATATGCATAGCTATAGAAAGAAGCAAGATGTTCCTCAGCCGTTACATCTTCTTATCCTGTAAACTTAGGCATGTATTTCAAATAATCTCCAGGGGGGAGAGCATTCAGTGGTTGAGGTAAAAGTAGAGGAGCATATCTTGCAGCCACTATGGCATCCATCCTATTAGTAGGGGGTTAACAACTTCCATTTGATTTTGGATTCTTGGTGAACAAGAAGGAGAAGGAGACTTGAATGTATGTATAGTAGAAAAGGAAGGAACAAATGAAGGGGGGGATTTAGTTTTTACAGTAGGAGGCTGAGTTTTTGAAGAGGATGGTAAGGTATGGGAGGGAGATGAAGTTCCTACTTTTTTGGCAGCAAAAGTTTTAATAGAAAGAGGTGTAGCAAAACCTAAAGTAGGGAAATCTTCAAAACTATCAAGACTGAAACACTTCTCAATATCAGGGGAATAAAATATATCAATTCTTTCCTCTTTCAATTCAGTCTCAAAGGAAGAGTATTCAATAGGAAACTCTTCAAAATCAAGATTTTTAGATACTTCAGCAAAAGATAAAGGAAGTTTACTTGAAAAAACAACAGGAGTATCAAGAGTAGAATCAGGAAACTGACCAGAAGCACTTGTACCAACAATAGAAAAACGGTTTTGGGAAGATTTTCCCTTCTTTATTATCTTCTCTAGGTCAGCCTTAGGTGGTACCAAAGGTAGCTATGGATTTGATCTCGTATGTCTTCTTTTAGGTGCCAGAGCTGAAACAATGGAGTCGCTAGGTGCAGTCTGCAATCTTCGAAGCATTGAGTTCTAATGCACCTTTTAGAACTAGAATACTGTGTCGTTTTAATCCTAGGAAAAAGTCTTCAAATCTTTCCCTGGCAATGATGCCAAGAATGTTAGCACTAGGAGTCACCTTCAGATTGGATGGAAGGCAAGACCAGTAACCATCAAGTTATATGTGAATGATAGAGTGTTTTAACGGGTCAAATGGAAAAGGACTCAAATGGTAATGTTCTAACTCAGACAACAGGGCTAGCATGCACCAACATTTAAGGTCTTGGCTAAATTCTACCAGTAGTTTGGGAGTAAGTATGAATAGAGGGAAGACTTGAGTGAGAGGATTGTAGGGATTGTTGGAAACATCAAGTCTACAAAAGTCTAAGGAAGAAAGTTTCAAATAACAAGATCTTCTTGACATCAAAAACTAAGAAAGATAAATAAACATCATGGTAATATAATGATCAAACATCCACCATCACATCACCACAATAATTCATGTGAATCCTTCAAAGCATGAATATTTAGCAACTGAAGCAAATAGACTAGAAAGGAAGCTGATTTCTATTAGCCAAAAAGTCTTAAGTCCAGTACATCACTAGATCATAGTCACTTCATCAAAATATTACAAAATAAAGGGAGCCTTTCTCAACCATCTGAACCTACTAAAGCAATTGATCTATCTATTTATAACAAAAAAGTGAGGCAACAGTTGGAGGTACGAGCTGGCCTGTTTCCCTTGAAAATCTCTAAACATTTATTTGTTCTAACAACTAGGATAACAACCTATGCTACAAAACAGGGAAATGTTGGTGACTAATCCAATCATGCTTCTAACTGCTTTGATCCTCTTTTGTTTCTCAGCTCCTATTTTTCCATGTGTCCCTTTGGATCCTGTAGTTGTCTTCAAAATGCCAGCTGCTACTTTGTAACTTTCTCCATTATCAACTTATCCAAAAGGTTGTTGGCCTAGTCCTCCTAGATTCCTGGTGTCTACTGGCAATTTTCTTGGGTAGCAACTCTGTGTAGCGCATAGTAAAATGAAATAAGGAGAGAAGACAATGCCTGTAGGTAGCGACATGGTGTTTCATATATGCACCAACATTGGTGATCTGTTGAAATATTAGGTAGCGCCTGTGTAAAATATTCAGTAGTGCCATTAGGTAGCACCCCTATGTGTTGCTCCTGTGTGTAAAAATGGTCCTTGTCAAATATTATGTAGTGCCTGTGGGTAGCTCCATTGTGTCACACCCTTATGCCAATTATGTTCTCTATGGAATATTGTGCAACGCCTTTGCATAGTGTCACTTACGCTGCGTCTACATACAAGTTTGGGTAGCATTGCCAAAACGCAACGCCTTTCAATATTGAATATGTATAGAGCAGTGTGTGTCCTTTCATGATGAAAGAACCATTCTACTTATGTACCTTGACCATACCATAAGTAATTCCTTTTACCACTGGGTGAAGCTATCACTTAGCAAACTGAAAATCCATATAGCTAAACACTTAGAAGCCTGTATAGATGGCACAACTAGTATGAGCATATCAGTTAACTCTCCCAAAAAGAAACAATTCTAAAAAATGGGGCTTACCATTACCAGCTATTTTTTCATTTTAACACTTAGCCTCACACTCTTTCTGGTATAAAGAGGATTTTCAATTGGCACACCAGACTTCTTTTTCCTGGAATTGACCGGTTTCTTCTGTGTAACTGTGCTCTCCTTAGTTGTTGGTTTATCATCCTCAATGGCAGCTTCAACCAACACCTATAAATTCCTTTTGGATACCTCATCTCGAGAGTGTTTTAGCTATGTCTTTCAGTTCCTGCTCTGATACTGAAAGCCCCTATTCTGTCTATAAAGATTCTTCAGTTGTTTATGAAGAGGGAGAGACTTTGTCGCTGCAAACCTTGCCAAGTCAAGGGTATGATTGTAGCCAACCATGAGCTATTCCATCTAATACAAGTGGACCTTGTCTTTTTCTTTAAGATGAGATTTTTATTTCCTTGTTATCTCTGAGTTGCTTGATAAGTATTTTGTAGGTCTAACTATCAGGAGGGATAGTGGCATGCTCCGTCTTAATAGGATTTTCCTCAGACTCTTCTTCCTCTTGCATGGGAAGTGTTTTATCCACCTCATTAGGTTTTTCAGTGGCCTTACTTTTCCCCTTATTTCTCTTCACAATGGTTTCTTCACTTCTTCCCACAGGCTCCTTGAAGTGTTTCATCGAGGTTTCCTCCTTTCTCTCTAGAGGTATTTTAGTACCTTTACCTTTCTATACAAGGGATTCTTGTTTTTTTTCGATAGGCTTCTCAATTCCTTTCTCAGAGGTCTTATCTCTCTTCTCCAAATGTCCTTTAGCACCTTTCCCCTTATTCTTTTGAATATGGATCTCTGGCAAGGACTTCTCTCTATAATCCTCCTTAGGAATTGATGACCTTGTGAAAGGTCTTTTACCTTTGATTTTGACTGTTGGAGGAGAAAAGGAAAACATAAGCTTCTTCCCTCTTTTAGATGTAACTTTGGTAGAAGCAGGCACCTCTTCCAACCTTGGTGGAGGAGGTGGTGAAAAATCCCTATGTGGAGAAGGATAGACTTCCTCCTCAGCTTCAGTGATCTGCTTGTTTCCTTCTAACACTTGAACATGGGCTCTACCCTTTATCTTCCTACTAGTCCCTACTTTGGTAGCACTGGTAGGTGATAAAGAAATTGCCCTTTGTGATTGAGGAGTGGGTGCTAGATCCAAATTAAAATGATAGGTAACCACAAAGTGCTCCCATGAAATATCTTTCTTGCCCAATTCCTCAGATACTAGCATTCTAATTAATCCAGAGTGGAAAAGGCTAGAATCCACATCTTTAGATTTGGCCTGTATCCTGTCTAACATCTTACCTATACTCCTCAACAAGTAATAAGGAATATTCATCTCAAACTTACCAGTAAAATGTAGCAACAATCTTATATGGTACTGGTATAATGTGTTTAATCTCCCTTCACAAGTAAAATATCTTTGTATGATCTTTAGTAGTCTGTCAAATTGTTCATTCAATTGGCTTCTTGGCATACTTTTGGACAGGTTACTGGCTTGATATTCAGGTTTAAAAAGATCTTTTGCATAAGATGAACTCAAATACATGGATTTGAACCACCTTTCACCCATAATGGGGATCCCTATTGCGGTTGTTATGGAGGCTTCAGTCACTTCAAACTCTAAATCCCCAACCTTAGCTTTCTTACCATCAAACTTCAATGCAAACTGTCTTTCTACCTCTGGATGGCCTCTCTGCATGTTCTGACAGAAGAACAGGCACCCTACTCTTTGAGAGGCCTCTCTTTCCATGGGTTCTGTATTGAAAAGAAGCATGTCCATTGGTTTTGTCCTAACTATCTTGCCTCCTTTATGTGCCTTCTTCGATTTAGGGGTCTCCATGACTCAGACTGGGGGCTTTGTAATGGTTTGGTAATTCTCAGGAGACTTTGAATGGGGTTTCAAGTATGAAAGTTTGACCCTATAAAACTACGTAAGACATTTAATTTTGAGATGAAAGGAGGTAGGGGAAGCAACGAGAGGTTAAGCAGGGCCTTTGGTAGCACAACACATACACAGAGGATAGACTAGTCTAAGCTTGCAACTTCAAGGGCTATGATAGACAAGAGAAATTTGACTCACATATGGGCCATGAGGTTTACAGGTCTGAAAAGAGAGGAGATGAGGCTATGATACAAAGATGAATTTTTTTACTGCTGGGCAAACTCAGCAAAACAAAACTCGATCACAAATTTCCTGTGAGGATTAATATGCAGAGGAGGTAACATTGGATACCTACATAGTAGACACCTATTGAGCTCTTCAACAAAATTATAGGATACAAATGAGGAAAATTCAGCCCTGGGATCTCACACAGTAGTAAGATTTGGTATACATGTGCTCGCCTAATCAGAGATGGCAAATTCAAGCAACATGACAGTGTTGTATTTTCAAAATTAGAAACCATTATCCAGGAACATGAATGCAAGATATTTTTAAGGCTCTTTAACCGACTTCTAGCGGTAAAAACAAGGGATATAGCATCGTTCGTGGAAATCATGACTTGGGATGGCGGTATGATAAACGTGACGGGCGCTACAGAATTGCCTGATGAGTAAGCAACGCTTCCAATTCAAAAATATGAGTAGATAGGTGAGCGACGATAATGAGGCATGCTTGCGAGGTCATGAGTGAGGAGAGAGGTGTGTCACATCAGCTTGATCATGGGAGGTATCGACCTAGGGGAAAATCATGAAATATACCAAAAAGAAAAGAAAAAAACCGTGAGCTAAAAGGGGTCAAGGATCAAAAATCAAATTCATGATCACAACATGAGCTATGACTCAAAATTTTAGTCATCCAATGTGTCCTATCAAACATAACTTTAAAGGGATGAAAAAACTACTTTTTATTTAAAAAATTAAAATCTAAGGATTTTAAAAAAGATAAAAAGAAACTAAAATACCCAAGGCAATTTAGTGTGATAACATTGGTTCCACAGGGGATGGAATGCCCTCTACGCGCTGCCAAGAATGAGTAGATTCAGTGCCTTATACTGGGGCTATTGGGTCAGTTATTGAAACAAAAGTAGAAAGAAAATGATATTTACAATGACATGAAGAGCCACTTAAGGCTCAAGCAAAGTACTTTTTCAAAAAACGCCCATTGACAAGGCCACCAAAAACCTCTTCATCCTCCATATTCTGCAGCTTGAATGTGTTATTAGAGAATACCTCCAAGATTTGGAAAGGGATGACCCTTAAAGCTTCAAATTTACCGTGCTAGCCTTTATCTTGTCTCAGTGCATCCCACTTGAGCACCAGATTGCCTAGTTGAAAATCCTCTTTGTTCACCTTCTTGTTGAATGCCTTCTTGATCTCTAGTTGATGGTCATGTTCCTTATCTACAAGCTGTTCCCAAGTCTGTTGCACCTCAACCAACTGTTGAATCCTCCTGATCATATGATCTGGCTCCCCTTGATATTCCTGGAATAATTTTGCCACAGGTAATGCAAGTTGAGAAGGAAAAATTGCCTCGACTCGATATACCAGTTGGAAAGGGGAAAGTCTCAAGGATCTTTTCACTATCATTCTGTCAACCCATAGAGAAAATTTGAGTTTCGAATCCCATGCATTTTTGTTATCCTCTAACAACTTTTTAATAATTTTTATAATACTTTTGTTCAAGGATTCTTCAAGCTTGTTTCCTTGTGGATAGTAAGGGGTGGAATGAATCAAAGTGATCCCAAACTGTTCACAAAACTAAATTAATGGTTCAGCTTTGAATGATGCAACATTATTAGTGATGATTCTGTTAGGACACCCAAACCTTTTTATGATGTCTTCCCGAAAACCAATGATCACTTTATGCGGAGTGTTCCTTGTGGGAATAGCTTCGATCCATTTAGTAAAGTAATCAGTAATAGTCAAGATCCATCTATGTTGACCACTGGAAGCAGGATGGATTTCCTCGATAAAATCTAGGCCCCACTGCTGGAATGGTCCTGAGGATGCCACAGGCTTCAATGGCAAAGACTTAAGCTGTTGTTTTCTAGAAAACTTCTGACATTTAGCATAGGCCCTGATCTTAGAACAAACATTCATGAACAAACTAGGCCAAAAGTACCCAGCTTTGAGGATCTTGTATGCCTTGGTTCTCCAATAATGATGCCCCCCACATAAACTGTCATGAAAATCAGACATAATCTTTTGGGATTCTTGGGGATCTAGGTATCTAAAAATCACTCCTAATGGATCCTTCCAATACGAAATTTTATCAACAAAGAAGTACTTTATTGATTTGATTTTTAAGGCCCTCACCTTGTTTCTTTCCATACTACTTGGGGGCTGTAAAATTTGCAAAGAAAATATAATGTCCTTGTACCAAATGCAATCTTTCAATGTAGAAATGACTTGAGGGCCTTTATTATTCATCCCAGCTTGTTGATTTTTTGAACATGAGTAAATGAAATTCACCCCCAGTGTTGAGCAATTTGATTCAGCCAAAAGCATGGCCAAACCTTGGCCTTTAACTAATTTTGTGGGCCTAATCTTCAAATCAAATTCAAGTAGTTTAGAAATCCACTTGCTACGTTTTTCATCAATATCATGCTGAATAAGAATTTCTTTTATAGCAGCTGATGGAACATAAGAAATAACTCTTGAGTGCAACACATAAACCATGAAAGACTTAAGAGATTTAACTAGTGCATAGGCTTGCTTGTCCATAATGTCATACTTTAGTTTTTCATCTCTTAATGACCTACTGAAAAAGGCAATGGGTTGTTCTAAGCCTTCAACATTCTTCTGCAATAGGACTACTTCTACTGTATCAAAAGATAAAATAAGAAAGTCCTTGGAGTAGTCGGGGCTGACAAGAACCGGGGCTTCTGTCAAGGATTTATTTATTTGATCAAAAGAATCATGGGCCTCAACATTCCATTTGATTTCACTATCCTTCCTCAACATGGATATTATATACTTAACTAACTCAGCAAAATTTGACACAAATCTTCTCAAAAAGTTGATTTTTACCAGAAAAGATTGTACCTCTTTTTTAGATCTAGGGAGTGAAAAAGTTTCTATAGCCTCAACCCTACTAGAATCAGTCCTTACTCCTTCATCTGACACGATATACCCCAATAATTTTCCTTCTTTCATGGAAAACAATGATTTTTTCGAATGCAAAGAGAGGCCAAATTTTTTGCATTTCAAGAAAACCTTTCTTAGATGATCACAGTGTTCCTTATCAGACTGAGAATACGCAGTTATGTCATCCAAATAGATAACAACAAACTTATCTTTTTCTCCAATAAATGCTATGTCCATAGCTCGCTGAAAAGTTGCCCCTGCGTTCATCAAACCAAAGGGCATCTTGGCGTACATAAATGTCCCTAAGGGAGTGGTGAAGGTCATCTTATCCCCGTCTTCTAGGAAAATAGATACCTAATTGTATCTAGAGAATCCATCAACCATAGACATCCTGGCTTCTCCTGCCACCTTCTGTAATATGTGCTCCATATTGGGTAAAGGATAATTATCCTTTGTTGAGCTTCTGTTCAAATTTTGGAAACCGACAAAAAGTCTGATTTCCCCATTCTTTTTTCTTACTAGGACCAAATTGGCTACCCATTCAGAATACCTCAAAGGAATGATAATTTTTTCATCTAAAATATTCTTAACTTCTTTATCCATGATAGGCAAAAACATAGGATTGATTTGCCTCAACTTTTTCTTGAAAGGTTTGGTGTTTTATTTTCATGGGAACTTATGCTCTATTATGCTTGTGTCATAAGTTCTGAGATCTTCATAAGTCCAAGCAAATACATCAGTAAATTATTTCAACAACTTAGTGTGTTCTTCTCTCTGCTTTTCTGATAGGCTGCTTGAAAGTTTGACATATTTTGGATCCTTTTCAGTGCCCACATTGCACTCAGTGATATCAAAATCATTAGTGGATACCTTCCCTTTCAATGCCGCATCATTCCCATCAAATAATCTTTCCAAGCGAACTAGTCCCTTTGGTAATATGATTGCTAGGCAGCTTCACAATATGATGATTAACAATTTTATTAAGGAAGACATCAGCATGAGGAGTGATTTCTGGATCATGATCCTGATCAATGTGCAATGCAAAAAATTCATCAGTAGTCTCAAGAAAATTTTTAAGTTCTAAATCATCTTTTAACACCTTCCAATATTTTACATTGTCTGGTATAGAAGGCCTATATTTGAATTCTACATCATACTTGATTTTTGGTGGTATGGGAATTCTGAATTTTCTAACTGATACTACCAAAGAATCAGCCACAATATTCTCTTCTCCAGGAATGAATGATATATTAAAAGAAGAGAAAAAACTGTCCACTAAATCCCATACTTCATTTATGTAAGATCTAAGCCTAGGATGCTTTGTTTGATAAATAT
Organism: Picea mariana; assembly: GCA_032191745.1. Taxonomy (NCBI): domain Eukaryota; kingdom Viridiplantae; phylum Streptophyta; class Pinopsida; order Pinales; family Pinaceae; genus Picea; species Picea mariana. Next base: position 267,947 of record JASDQU010100872.1, read on the forward strand.
TTTTAATCTGATGGACTATCAATTTAGCATCCCCAAATACTAACAGCTCCTCTATCCCCATGTCTTTTGTTGCCCTCAAACCCAAGACAAGAGCCTTATACTCTGCCAGATTATTAGTAGTCTCAAATTCTAGTTTATATGACAAAGATATAGTTTCTTGAGTTGGTGAGACAAACATCACCCCAACATCGACACCTTCCTTGGAAGAGGCTCCATCAAAGTGTTGGAAGATTGGTTGTTGTCATTGATGTCAACCCTAGTCATGGGTTTTGGACCGCAAGATTGATAAAGGTATTTGGACATGAAGGACAATGCACATGCATATACAACACCCATGAATGGATAGTATNTCATGTTTTTTCCGGTGGTATGTGGCACGTCACGTGGATCCTCATGGTTGAGGAGAAAAGAATTTTTGAAGATGACAAAGTGAATTGAAGAAGGAAGTACATGTAGGCCCTGAAAATAATTAAAGAAAAGAATTACAAAATAAGGAAGTGACATAAATGGTATAAATAAACATCATTATACATTCATTTGATACAAGTCGAATTTCAAAGGTAATAAGAAGATAAGAAGGCCGGATTTCAAGGGAGGATGAAGTCTTTTGGTGATGTGTTCTAAGGTATGTTATTTTCAGGTCATCTCACCATTTTTTCTATAAATTTTTTATAGAACGATTCATATGGTGAAATCTCTATGGTATTGAGAAGACATATCAAGGTACCTCTGGTAAAAATTTAAGCTCTTGATTCACTATAATTATGGAGATACACTCTATGGAAGATAGGGTTTATGACCAGTCCTGAAGCTAGTCAATAAATAGGTGTTCAGGGTAAAATAGTCATAACTTTTTCATACAGAATCCAAATGAAGTGGGACCACTTCCATTGGAAATAGTACAGACTTTAGTTTCTTGTGTGTGATTTTCAAAATTGGATGTTAAATATTGAGCACAGGGCATGTTGTACAAGTTGGGTCTTCTGAACAGACCAGAATTGAATAAAGTCTACCATTCTTTCTATAACCTCTTTTTGGGGAGGATTCAAGGAGTGAAAATTGGAGGAGTATTAGAGAATACATTGAGTAATATTAACTACAGGATCATAGTACTCCAAGAATTGAAGAATTGCAGAAATTGAAGAAGTCTCAGGAAGCATTATCAGGTTCTATGTGATGATTGGTTGATGGTGATGATTTAATGTAAAGTTTTATTATCTCTCATATATTCTTGGGTGGAAGGAAGGGGCAAGGATGGAGATTTCAA
>JASDQU010100872.1:275666-320720 GCA_032191745.1 Picea mariana
AATGCATTCAGAAATAGTTTGAAAAAATTTCAATGTTGGCCCCATTCACAGGTCACTGTTGCCCGTGTCTAGTCCTAGTACAATTTCCTTGTAAAATTTGTATAAGATATTTGGAGAATGATAATTTTGAAGGTGTTAGGCCTATTCCTACACACCACAGCCAGATCACCTCTCATTGACAGTTTGTGTATTGATCCCATTTAGTTTTGGGTTGGTAGTATTTTCAATTGCATGCACCTTTCAATCTAGCAAAGTTCAGTTAATGTCTCTTGTTATTGTAGGGTTATAAAGCCTCATGATCCCAATGCCCATATGCCTCCAACCTTGTGATCTAATGATCATTGAGTCACAACTGCCATGAAGGGTGGTGACTAAGACTAGGGGAAACTTTCAATTCAAGGTTAGGAATGATCAGGCCCACATCAAGTGAAGGAAGAAAATTAAGAAGGTACATGTGTTGTCCCATTCCATGTCAACAAAAACACATCCATTCACTAGGAACACTGAAACCCGACAAATGGATGACTTCACTAAATTAGGGTTTATGGTTTACATGATGAATTGATGATGGAAGAAAGTGGGTATGTGAGTCAAATTTGAGTCCACAAAACCCTCCTATATCGTTAAGGCATGTGAATAGTCTATCCATGTCAAATTTCAATGCATTCAGAAATAGTTTGAAAAATTTTCAACGTTGGCCTGATTCATAGTTTAAATTGATGATGGACATACCTACATCATTGGTATGATTAGGCGCAGTCACGTAGAGATCCTCTTGGTTTCAAGAATAGTTCATTCTCTACTAAACAGGGGCAACCACATGAAGGTGGAAGCTCTAATTATAACCCCCCCCCCCNCTAATTTGAAATTCTAAAGAACATGTATCATATACTATATTATACAAAATAAAAACATATAAAGATCATATAAAATATATAAACACATACCTCTTCTTTTAAATAATTAAATATTAGTCATCTTCTTCTTCATCCAGCTCAACATCTGTATCAGGATCTGGATCAAAACCAATATTGGTGAAAGGCTCATTCCTATCAACATCATCATCAATGTCATTTTCTCTAATATAGTTATCGATATCGTCAATGAGATCGTCGTCTCCTACGTTTGTATGATCAACTTCTTCAACTTCTTCGTCTAACACATCGACTACATGATCCACCTGCTCCTGATCTACATAATCATGATCTTCTTCCTCATTATTATATTCATCTTCGGCTACATGATTATACTTTACTGTTCTTCCTCTTGGATCATATCTAACAACGTATGACCAACCTGCTTTACAAGGTACCTCTGAGTAAAATACTTTCTCACATTGACTTGGAAGAACATAAGTCTTTGCACCCAATTCAAATGCCCTTGTATTAACCATGGTAAATCCATTATCATGCTCAATAATAGTTCTTTCAGGATCACATTCATGCATCCGTAGCCTGTACCACTTAACCTCAAACAAAACTATTTTAAAGGAATTGAAATCACTATCAGTGGGTTTGTTGAGCTGGTGATGTAATTGACCGATGGAATCAAGGAGGTAGCCCATGGACACACATCATGTTTCATTAGTTATCTAGTATTAGTTATCTATGTATTATATCTTCTTGGTGCTCTTTTAGGTTTAGGTTAATCATTAACTTGAAATTATGTCATTGTTACACCTATTGTTCACACTAATGAGATTACTACAACTCATTTTCCAATTGAGAAATCTACTCTACATCCTAATGAGATTGTTTTAGCTTACACACAAATTGAGCAATCTTCTCTACGACACTAGTTGGAGTCCTCTCACAAGTGGTACTCGATTCTAAATGTTGGACATGCTAAGGGCTTGGTGTTAATGTTCACATTTAGAGGGGTAACATGTTGTCATGAAGTATCTTGTGTGGCCATTTTTTTTAGGAACCATGTCTCATATCATGTTGTTGTTTTCTCTTGTCGAGGTAGAATATTGTGTAGCCTTCCAACATTAGCTTAGTTGCATGTGGAGAACACCAATAATCAACCTCCATTCCTCTAACAAACTCTACAAATATTTGTGGTGAAAATTTTCATGATACATGTTGGGGTTTGACCATCTCCCATTTCCTTGGAATATCTATAAGAATGCACAATTTATCACACCCTCACACAACGATCAAGATATCATCAATGATAAATTGGTTCTGGTCATATTTATTCCTCACACTGAACTTCCTCTATGTTTTATGTTGGGGTTCATTAGACAATGACTTCAACCCAACATAAAAAAAAAGATAAGAACAGATTTAGTTTCCACTCTTCACTATTCATTTGACATTTACTAAGAACCCTTAGTGTGTACCTAAAAAGGCTCACTCAAACCAAATTGATACTCAATTTTTAGGCAAGATTTAAAATTTGAAGAAGACATTGGTAGTTTTAGGCACGTAGTAGGAAGATTGAGCATAACAAATGATGTTTCATATATGAATGCATAGTCACCTTTCCCAAGGTGTGCATTTAATGCTCCAAATATGGAAGTTTAAGAAAATAAAGAATATTGAAGTTGACATTGTCAAATATTATCATAATGACAATAAGGAGAAGAAAATATTTGCACACAATAACTTTATAATGAAAATAAAGACAAGAAAATATTTACCATAGCCTTTCTTTTAAGCATCTATAACATCATCATGGTATGACATCACGACGACCACTTTGATGTCATATCCTTATCAAAATCAGATATGTTAGTTTCATGAAGTCACTTCATTCTCCCTAGAGGAGAATCAGGTACAATTGTCATATTTGAGAATGAAAGCCCAATATCAATGGCCTCTACTCCATCGTTCGAGGGAGGACAAGGTTCCCCAACCAACTCTTCTAGCAAGACTATATCAATTTTCTTTTAGGTCAATGGTTGTTGATTTTCCTTAGCAAGAGAAACTTCATCATCTAACATTGGTTGCTTAGGAAAATTCCAATTTTTTTATTTAGATTTGGTCCCTTTTTCCCTTGAAGGATGAGCTCGTGCATGGGGATAAATATCGTGTAGATGTTATGTAAGTTGATGAATTCAACACTTGAATTTTGTGTTCTCATAATTCAATACTTGAATCCACCTAAAAATTTCCTTTGAGGGTCATTTTATCGGGAAGACTCTTACTCAGGTCTATTTCAACATAAGTGTAGGTGTATGTACACAATCTTGTTATAAATCTCCAAAATTTCTCTTATGTAAGTGCCCAAATTATTCTCAATATCTTCAAAATTTGATATAATATGCCATTAAGAATGAAATGGAAAATTTGGGAGGTGTACCCAAAGTGTCATTCTAGTAATTGACATAGAGTTAGGATCAAAATTTGGAAATCAAGGAGATATAAAAATCCCCACTGATATAATGATAAGTCAAGTAAGTCCCAAAATTTTGATTCTATCCATGCTCAAGCCACCTATGTTTTGGCCCCTGTTCCCACTGATATAATGATAAGTCAGGTAAGTCCCAAAATTCTAACTCTATCCATGCTTGGTCCACCTATGTTTTGGCCCCTGTTCCCATTGATATAATGATAAGTTAGGTAAGGCCCAAAATTTTGACTCTATCCATGCTCAAGCCACCTATGTTTTGGCCCCTGTTCCCACTAATACAATGATAAGTCAGGAAAGGCCTGAAATTCTACTATCCATGCTCAAACCACCTATGTTTTGGCCCTTGTTCCCACTGATATAATGATAAGTCAGATAAGTCCCAAAATTCTGATTCTATCCATGCTCAGGCCACCTATGTTTTGTCCCCTATTCCCACTGATATAATGATAATTCAGGTAAGGCCCAAAATTTTGACTCTATCCATGCTCAGGGCACCTATGTTTTGGCCCCTGTTCGCACTGATATAATGATAAGTTAGGTAAGTCCCGAAACTCTGACTCTATTCATGCTCAGGCCACCTATGTTTTGGCCCCTGTTTCCACTGATATAATGATAAGTCAAGTAAGGCCCAAAATTTTGACTCTATCCATGCTCAAGGAACCTATGTTTTGCCCCCTTTTCCCACTGATAGAATGATAAGTCACACAAGGCCTAAAATTCAGCTATCCATGCTTAGGCCACCTATGTTTTGGCCCTTGTTCCCACTGATATAATTATAAGTTAGGTAAGTCCTGAAATTCTGACTATATCCATGCTCAGGCCACCTATGTTTTGGCCCCTGTTCCCACTGATATAATGATAAGTCAGGTAAGGCCCAAAATTCTGACTCTATCCATGCTCATGCCACCTATTTTTTGGTCCTTGTTCCCATTGATACAATGATAAGTCAGGTAAGGCCCGAAATTATGACTCTATCCATGCTCAGGTCACCTATTCTGACTCTTCACGCTATAGTTACATTCTCAAAAGGAAGTTCCTAAAATTTGAACAGGGATTTTGTTTATCTTGTTGATATTGACATCTTTTTGTATGAGATGGTCAATCACAATGGTTAGTGTGACCTAGAAGTCAGATTGAAAATATTATGGGTTAAAATAATTTGGGAGGTGTACCCAAAGTGTCAATATAGTAATTGACATAGAGTTAGGATCAAAATTTTGAAATCAAGGAGATATAAAAATCCCCACTGATATAATGATAAGTCAAGTAAGTCCTGAAATTATGATTCTATCCATGCTCATGCCACCTATGTTTTGGCCCCTATTCCCATTGATATAATGATAAGCCAGGTAAGTCCCAGAATTCTAACTCTATCCATGCTCAGGCCACCTATGTTTTGGCCCCTGTTCCCACTGATATAATGATAAGTCAGGTAAGGCATGAAATTCTAACTCTATCCATGCTCAGACCACCTATGTTTTGGCCCCTGTTCCCACTGATACAATGATAAGTCAAGTAAGGCCCAAAATTCTGATATCCATGCTTAGGCCACCTATGTTTTGGCCCTTGTTCCCACTGATATAATGATAAGTCAGGTAAGTCCCAAAATTCTAACTCTGTCCATGCTCAGGCCACCTATGTTTTGGCCCCTGTTCCCACTGATATAATGATAAGTCAAGTAAGGCCCGAAATTCTAACTCTATCCATGTTCAGGCCACCTATGTTTTGGCCCCTTTCCCCACTGATACAATTATAAGCCAGGAAAGGCCCAAAATTATGCTATCCATGCTCAGGCCACCTATGTTTTGGCCCCTGTTCCCACTGATATAATGATAAGTCAGGTAAGTGTTGGCAGCAGTGATATAATTACTATCATTTGTGAGCTCCCTACACAAGGTCTCTAAATTTTCATTACTCGTCATGAGCATTCTCACTAAATGACACTTGTCACTTGTCTCTTTTTACATATATTCCTTTCGAATTTTGTTTTCATGACTGTAAGCATGAAAACTCGTAGCTAGAATTGACACTTTGTTTCGATTTTTTATTAAAGGAAAACTGTTCATATGGTCTATTATCGAATTGTCATATTTTTTCTATGAACATGATTGTTCTCCTTGTTTATAACTCCTTGGTTCTAAATGTGCCTTGGTTACATAAGTGAAATACCTCCATTCATTAATATTCAATTGATATTAATGGAGTTTTGATTCATAAAACTTTTAATTATTCAATTTTATTTGATACACTTACCTTTGTAATCAAGCCATGAATGTGCGTACTATGGTTTTCCAAGTGTTCACATCCTCATACGTACCCATGCCAAGGATTCATATGTCGTACAACATGCCATTACTCTTCTGTGTGGTCTTGGGCTTCACAATTTCATTCCCACGCATGGTGATTAACGCCTCTGCCTACCGTTTTGAACTATCATAGCATTGTTTTGTTCAAGGCTATGGCTCTATGGATTTTTATTGAACCCTACCTGTGAGTGCTCTGTTTATTCCCTTCTGTTCGCCATGGCTCTAGTGGTAAGGATCGAGCCCAATGGAATCCAAACCTTGTTATTGTATGATAACGCCAGGGATGATTTAGAAAGGAACGGTTGGCGCTTGTTCATTGAAAAATTTAAGGGTTTCAATCTGAGAGTTGCCCAAGAGTTTGCATTGACCTTTGATGGCTGCAGAGCAAAGATAGGTGATGTGCAGCTAGAGGTAACTAAATATTTTTTAATCCAGGCCACAGGTTTACCTGCAGTCGGGCAAAAATGGTTCAAGAACGCAAAAGTTGAAGAGGTCCCCTAGATTATGATGTTCACCTCATGAAAAATTACTAGTTGTGATCGAGGTATGCCTGTCTCATCCTTAAAACCTAGGTGGAATTATCTACTTACTATTGTGAAATAGTTCATTACGTGTGAAGGAAGATTTGGGTTAGTTTTTCTGTATCATCTTCGATTGCTTATGAGTTTCATTGACTTAACATTAAACATGCCCTACTTCCTGCTTAGAAGTCTGTACAAGATGGGAAAATGGTTTAGGAGGCAGAGGTATGATTCTAGTTTATTCCATCATGGTTTGATTAAAATTATCCTTGTGCATCAGTTGCAATTACACAATGATTGTTGGGATGTCTTTGTTTTACGAAATGGCTTTGGCAACAGTGAGTTGGGACAAGTTGATAAACTGGTTATCATAGAAACCCTTGTGAACACTATAGCCTCTTCTCCACCACTTATACCTTGTGATCTTACCCCTAATATTGAACACTTGACCTACCCTGATGTTACTCAACCAGACAATCAACCAGGTTCGCACTCAAAGAGTTGCGTTAAAACTGTTAAAAGACCCACAGGGAAGAAGCTGAAGGGAAACGCCGATGTTAATTACAAGAATAAAAGGGATGTTCATTTGATTTCACAATGTGATTGAAACAAATCCAAAACCTGTGCAGAAACAAACAATACAATTGAATTAAGTGAAGACTTAGATTCGGAAATTGAGAGGTTTTTGGCTGAAGAAGATCCTATGTCCTACGGGCTCTATCCTGACACACCCTATGACTATGTAAACAACTTGCCTCAATGTATGAAGGGTAACCCAGAATTCTCAGGCATTCGACTCTGTGATAAACCTATCTTTCGTGTGGACGCTTCTCCAATCCTTAATGCTGTTAGTGCCAATGCACAGTCTCTACAACCACAGTGCAATGAATGTCGATCCTGGATCGATAGGTATTATGCGAATGTGCCTTTTCTACAGTCTTGTCTTAAATCTTTAAAAGACCAAGTGGATTTGTTGACAAGAAAGAAGAGTAGACTCCAATCCATGACTCAAGCAAAGGAGAAACACCAAAAAACTACAGGATCTATCATTTTTAAGAATGTAGAGGCAGCAACAGCAATAGTAAACTCCAAGATTGCTTGATATGTTTTAATCCCATGATTTGAGCTATGATCTTTTTCAAGTTTAGCATGATTTTGTCACTCTCAATTTAGGATATATGATTTGTTTGAATATATTACTTTTCTTATAAAGATTAGTTTGTTTTTGTTTGTTGAATAAAATATGATTGTAGTAGTAATTATAACTAGCTACAAAATCGTAAGATTCTGTAGCCAGTTAGAAAAATTCGAATTGCTTGTTTTGACAATTGAAAACACATCTAAAATCTTCCCATTTCATTTGTTTTCAGAAACCCATGATTTCTAAGGAGATTTGAGGCACTGTTGGGATCTCCCAGCCATACCATCTTTGTGTTTTTAGTAAATAGATTAGGCTGTTTGTATTTTGATATCAAGTAAAATCAGGGAGGCTGCATCCCCCATATTTTTGGAACAGATATGATATTATCAATAGGAAACATTTTGTTCTTGGAACCTATATAAGCATGTTATTTTGTAAACATGGGATCATCTCTGCCTGGGGCAAGACTGTGGATTTTTTATTTACAGACTTGGATGAAATATAATACTCGTCACAGCTTTAGCTTCTCCGTATTGTGTTTTTATTCAAGTCATGTTTATTTCAATTTGTAAATATATTATGATTGCTTTCGCTGTCATGGTTTACTACAAGTTGATAGAATAGAAGTTTATATGTTCCATGTTTCATCTTCCAGATTTAACACACAGTAATCATTCGTTTAATTTGAATTAAGAGGTTTATCTCTGATTTTGATCAAACGTTTATACGCAAGTTCTCATAGCAAAGTTTATCTTAATGTGGCTGCTTGTAAAATTATGAGATTATTGTGACTACATCTGTTATGTGTGTTATAATTCCAAACTCCATCACTCTTGCTTCACATTATTGGAAGCAAATTTAAGGATCTGCTGTAGGTTTACCTCGTCAGATAAAGTGATTGGACGCTACATAAAGAACAAGATATTGGACGCGGTAACAGGTCAGTTTGTTGGTTTGATTTCATTAGTTTGATGAATACAGAAGTTTCCTGTAGTTAAAACATCTTCTATTGTTTGTTATTTCTATTTTTAATTAGATAGTTTTGATATTCCATTTTTCAAGTATAAACATTATAAGAAAACAAATCAAAAAAGATTTAATAATAGCTTTATTGTTGTTTAAAAAACCAATTTACATTCGATTTTCGCGGATTTAGATTAAAATTCGTATTTTGTACATATTATATATATATTAGAAATAGAATCATTTGTATATATTGTGCATATGATAAGTACATTTTTTTATAAATATTAGTTAATTAAACTGTAAATATATATTAGATCTATATATAGTTTTCAGCGATTGTTATTCATCAAGTTACTGTATTTTCTTTAGTTTTGTTTTTTCTCTTTCTTTAGGACTTAGATTGGCCAACGAAGCCGCTAAACCCATCGAAGTGGATTAATCCAAACGGATTGGGTTAATTAGACAACCTCGAACCGGATTCACTCCTCCAGTTGATGAGCGGTCAATTTCTCCCGTCAACAAATGGTGCTAGAAGGAGGGCCTGAAAACTATTAATGGCACGGGGAGGTCATAAAACTCCTCCACCACCTACCCGCTCACCTATAGTAACTAGAAGTCATTCAGATGAAAAAATTGTCCCTCAAACATCAACCACATCAAACGACGATCTACGGATCACAATTGAACCAGTAACTCCAAATCCTACTGGTGGTGACATACAAGAGATTGTTTAGCAATCTCTCATAAGAACGCATAGTGCCTTAGCCCATATAAGACAACCAAACCGACCTTTGAATCAACCATTAGACTTATTTGATATTAGATAACAACTTGGAGGTACTGAACTTACCTTAAACCCTACGGATCCAATCCTCACTCCTGCAGCAGGAGGATCTGGTATACCATCATCACCACCTCCTTCATCTCCTTCTTCTTCTGGAGAAGAATCCTCTAACGAAGGAATTTCCTCATCCCAGCCTTTAAAATCACCCACACCTATGTCCAACCCGAACAATCCCGCCAGACCCTGGCTCGACCAAGATGCAGTGGCCATACTTGGGCCTCAACATCCTTTACCCAAGCACCCAGAGAAATGGCTCCTAAATTTGACCCGGAATCCAAACAGATCGTTGAAGATCACATCAAAAAGTTTATGTTAGCCATTAGAATCCATAGTGTTGAGCACGAAGACGTAGTCTGTATATTGTTTCCCTACACCTTTGAAGGCAATGCCTCTACTTGGTACTTTTCCCAACTGCCCCACACCATCGTGTCATGGGAGAAATTTGAATCCTGTTTCCTTGAGAAGTTCGGAGACGACAAGTCTCCTGAAGTTCTAGTCATGGATCTTTCTAGTTTAAGAATGAACCCCAAAGAAAAGATTAAAGACTTTAATCAAAGGTTCTTGACACTAAAGAACCGAATCCCTACAGATTCGATGCCTGCCGAGAATCTTATTATCACATATTATACGAAAGCCTTACATCATAACATAGCCATTTGGGTAAAGAGATCCAATAAAGCCACGTTGTTAGAAGCCTTCGAAGAGGCCAATCAGATCAAGAAAGACATTCTTAGTTTAAAAAACACTACTAGCAACGAGATAGAGACTAGTTCATCTTCCAAAAAGAAAATTGAAATCCTTCCTAGACCTTCCCAAAAAAAATCTCAACCTGAAAGCTCAGATTTAGAAAACTTACAGAAATTCATTCATAAATTGTCCAACCAAGTTATAGATTTGAAAAGGTCGGCTGAAGAAGCTTCTTTGAGAAAAGGGCCTTACAAACCCCCTTTTAGGAAGCCTTTTAACACCATCCGACCTAATTCAAATACTGAAGGCCTAAATCTAGAAAGCCTGCAATTTGTTATTCAAACGATTCTAGAAGCACACGATAACTTGATTCCTCCCGAGATTCCTGAAGAAGTAGTTGAACAGGAGACAATAGAAGAAGATGAATCCTCTCCAAATATTTTGGACAATTTTCGGATAGCATTTTTCAAGCTAATTTTGAAACAATGCATCCTTACAATACTAGGAGCAAGACAACAAATAAGACTTCTTCCAAAATTACAATGACTTTGCCTCCAAAACCGTCTAAATCAACTAAGACTAAACATAATTCAGTAAACCCAAGTTTGGATTATGATTTGGTTGAGGATCTAAAAAAGCTTAGGGCTAACATTTCTGTTTACGAATTTTTAAAATTCCCTTTCCTTCTACAAAAAATGTTGTAGAATATTGCAGAGAACAATCCAAATAGTAACAAAGGTGTTCAAAACAACCCCAAAACTCCACAGAAGGCCTCCGCCAAAACTACATCCGAGCCTCATGATAAAAGAGACCTTCCTGTAAATAATGTAACGAATGTAGATAAACCAGTTTCAGAGGCTGCGAGTAAAAAGAAGCAAGCTTCCACTGTTAATACTCGTAGAAATGTCCCTCTATTTTTGTTAACTTTTGAAATTTTCAATAGGAATGTACATAACTGTATGGTAGATTCAGGTGCGTCATCTAACGTAATGCCTTGGTCTATTTGTCAAAATATTAATGCCGAAGTTCAACCATCCAGCTTGAAAATGATCCAGCTTGATTGAACTAGTGTTAAAGTAATAGGCGAATTAAGAAATGTGCTTATAAGATTGTTGTCTAATTCTAAAGTTCATCAAGTGATTGATATTATTGTTGTAGATATCCCAGAAGTTTATGGTTTGTTTTTTAGTAGAGATTGGTCAGAAAAATTACATGGCTATTTTGCGACGGATTGGTCTCACCTGTGGCTACCCGAGAATGGAAAGCCCAATAGAGTCAAGGTAAATCATGAACGTTATCTGATGTTCACGGTGACTGATTTAAATGATCCCAATGAACCATTCACTCCTTCTGTCGATTCGCCCAAAATACAGGGGATGGATACTTTTTTTGGTAATTTCATGGTTGAAACTTCTACTATCACTAACTCGAAACAACAGTCTGAAATTTTGACATATACGCAACCAATAGCTTCTTCTCAGTGGACACATGAAACCGATGAAAATCAAATATGGTCTCTGTACTTTGATGAGTCAAAATCCAAGGAAGGAGCTGGTGCAGGTTGCGTGCTCATCGATCCAGCAGGTAACAAGACCTTGATTGCTTATAGGTTAGAATTTGAATGTACAAACAACACAGCTGAATATGAGGCACTCCTGCAAGGGCTCAGAAAAGCATTAGACATGAACATTCAAAATTTGATTGTCTTTGGTGATTCAAAAATTGTGGTTAGACAGGTAAAAAATTCTATCCACTGTTTATCCCCGCACCTTAAAAGATATCAAACTGAGGTATGGAATTTGATGAACAAGTTTTATTCATTTAACATAAATTATATTCCTAGATTGAATAATTCGGAAGCTGATTTGTTATCTAACATCGCTTCAAAACTTTTTCCTGCAGAAGGCTTATCTCCGAATGCATTTTCTGTCGAACTGTTGTTTAGACCGTCCATCCCAGACAACATCACGAATTGGAGAGTCTTCGATGATGATCAACAGATCATAATTTTTCTACATATGGAAGAAACCTTCCAGGGCGCGGTGATCAACGAAGGTACCTATGATGAAAATATTCATGACTTTACGGTAATACCTGATCCGAGATCCTCTGAATCTTCATCAAACATGGTAAAATCTATCCCAAAATTTGTAGTTAGATTAGAAAAATTTTATGATCTTCATGACAAGTTCAAAAAATCAGTGAACTGTAAAATGAATAGTTCCTCTTTGATGCATGAAAAAGTAAATTTGGGAACTAAAGACAATCCACAGTGCATTAATTTAGGGTTGGGATGTTTTGAGCAAGAAAAAGTAGCATTTATTAAGTTGTTTAAGGAATTCAAAGATGCTTTTTCTTGGACGTACGACGACCTGAAAACCTTTGATCCTAACATCATACAACACATTATCCCCATGAAACCCCAAACCCAACCTTTTCAACAAAAGTTAAGGAAAGTGCACCCAAAACTCGAACCAACAGTCAAGAAGGAATTAAACAAACTCCTGAACGCTAAGATAATCTTCCCAGTTAGGCACACACAATGGGTCTCTAATCTTGTCCCTATCCAAAAGAAGAGTGGTTAAATCCGACTATGTGTCAATTTCCGAAATCTTAACCGAGCATCTGATAAAGACAACTACCCTGTCCCTCCCATGGAACAGATCCTTCAACAGGTGTCTAGTTCTGAAAGATTATCCTTGTTAGATGGTTTTTCAAGGTACAACCAAGTCCTTATGTCTCCTCCAAACCAACTCAAAACCACCTTCCACACTCCATGGGGCACCTAAGATGCCCTTTGGACTCATAAACACCGGTGCCACTTTTCAGAGAGTGATGGACATTGCTTTTTGAGGCTTAATCAATCAATCTGTGGTAGTTTACCTGGATGACGTCATTGTCTTCTAAAAAAATAAAGAAGATCATCCATGGATGATTTTAAGGATGGAAATTTATTTTAAAATGTAGAAACCTTGGCGAATGTTATTAATCCTTCATATGCCAACTATAAATGTTTGGCAATTGTTTTGTAAAAATATTCAAATTTCTAAGGATTTTATATAGTTTGTATAAATTTTTGGCGATTTTTAAGGTAAAATAATTTTATCCTATATAATTTGGGCGAATCATTTTTAGAATAACAAATCTTTTTTTGGGAAAAACCATGGAAAATTAGCCCATGAGCGAAATTTAGCCCCTAAAATGCTCATTTAAGATCCGTTCTACAACGATGTCGTAAGTATGACATTTCTTTGAATCCTAAAAAATCTATCTTCGCAGTAGAACAAGGTAAACTCCTCGGATTCATTATATCGAGTGAAGGGATGATTATCGACCCTGAAAGAACTCAAGTCATTTCAAAACTACCCCCTCCCTCGTCAAAAAATTCCATGCAATCTTTCTTAGGTCAGATAAACTTTGTTAGGAGATTCATCCCCAGGTTTTCAGAAATGGTGAGACCATTACAAAACCTAATAAAAAAGAATGTATAGTACCATTGGGGACCTTTAGAAATCCAAGCTTTTGATTCAATAAAAAAGGCCATAATAGATGCTCCTTCGCTATTGAGCCCCGACTTTTCGCAAGACTTCACCCTCTACACGTTTGCCTATGACCGCTCATATGCTGTCGTCCTAACTCAAAAGAACGTTGAAAACAATGAAGTCCCAATCGCCTTTATGAGCTCAGCCTTCAAGGGGGCAGAACTTAATTACCCAATAGTAGATCAACAAGCCTATGCTATTTTCAAAGCAGTAAAGCACTTCCGATATTATCTGTTGAAATCTAGGACGAAAATCATTGTCCCTTACCCGGCTGTCAAAAATCTGTTAGTACAGAAAGAACTAGGTGAAAAAATGACAAACTGGGTCACATCCTTGCAAGAGTATGACATAGAAATGACCCTAGCATAAATAGTAAGAGGCCAAGGTTTATGCAATTTGGTCGTTGATTCAGCTGTAGGACAGTAAGAGGAAAATGATATGTTAAATTCAGGACAACACTATCAAAACCAAATCTGATGTGCGCAAAACCCTGTTAGTCCCTGGTACGATGACATAAAATTTTGTCTTATACATGGATCAGCTCCCCGTCACCTTGATCCCACAAAAAGGAGATCACTAAGATTAAAATCTTCTTCTTTTTAGCTGATTAATGGTATTTTGTTTCGTCAAAATTTTGATGGAGTACTAATGCGCTGTCTTGAGAAAGATGAAGCAGAAAAAGTCTTATTGGAATTGCATGCAAGAGAAGTTGGTGGGAATTTTGGTGGAGACACCACTACCCATAAAGTATTAAGAGCAGGTTATTATTGGCCTACCCTTTTTAAAGACCCTCATGCTTTATGTTGCAAGTGTGTGATTTGTCAAAAAGCATCCGGTCGGATACATAAACCAGCTTTCCCTTTGCAACCAGTTTCGGTAGACTCCCCTTTTCAGCAGTGGGGTCTAGATATTATAGGCCCAATCAATCCGCCATTCTCACAGCAGAATAAATGTATAATAAAAGCCACATATTACTTCACCAGGCGGTCTGAGGCTGTCTCATTAAAAGCTGTAAATACTAGCCAGGTAATATCCTTCCTGAATTCAAATATTATTACTCGTTTTGGTATCCCTAAATGCCTAGTATTTGACAATGCCTCTTATTTTTCATCTCTTGAAATGAGTGATTTCGCTCTAGAAAAAAGAATTAAATTAAAGTATTCTGCCAGCTATTATTCCCAAGGCAATGGTTTGGCAGAATCGACTAATAAAAATCTGCTCAAAATTATCAAGAGAACGGTCTCCGAAAACCATAAAAATTGGCATAACGCATTGTTAAATGCAATCTGGGCTGATAGAGTAACTCCTAAAACTGTTGTGGGTAACTCACCTTTCTTTCTCATTTACAACAGGGAGGCGATTCTTCCACCACATCTCCTTCTTCCATCTCTGCAGTTATCGCAGAAAGTACAGGAAGAAGACTGTCCCCCTTTGGAGAGTTGAATTAACGCTTTGTTAAAATTAGAAGAAGTGAGGGCTCAAGCAAAACGGAAATTGGATCAACATCAACTCATTGTTAAAAACTAGTTTGATTCCAATTCTACCTCTGACAGAAACTTTGAGGTAGGTGACCTTGTCCTAAAATGGGACAAACCTCATGAGGGAAAAGGAGAGCATACTAAGTTTCAAAACTTGTGGTTGAGACCATTTTTTATTGCTAAGAAATTGGGTCCCAGTTCCTTTCAATTACAGAATTTAGAGGGGAAGCCAGACACCTTTCCGGTGAATGGCCAAGCTCTAAAAAGGGACTTTGCGTAATGACACTCCCATGTACACTGTGTAAATATTTTCTGTTTTGTTTGTTGTTTGTTTTTCTTTGCTGGTTTGTTTTGATTTTTCCTTTATGCTTATCAGTCTTTCTTTTTGAAACACACATGCCTGCATCATGGGCTAGCTCAGACGAAGAGAACATAAAAATTTCCCCTCTAAAATGACTGATGAAAGTTGTTTAAACATCAATTATGCTGATTTTCTAGCCATGTTGACGATTATTTGTTTGAAAAGCGTTTCTTGATTTCAATCTGCAACTGAAGATATTCACGATCATCCATAAAAATTATTTTTACGCTGTCCCTGTTCCTTAAGAGAACAACTTAGAGATGTCTCCCTGCTCTTGAAAGTCGGTTTTATTAACAAATTATTTCTAGATCTTAATGAAGGACAGCTAAGAAATTTCTTCAAGGTCTGTAATTTACTAAGATGTATCCAAAAACCAGGATTTTCAGCGTCACCCCGCTCTATTAAAAATATTTAAAAAACTAAATAATTTTTTAGAGAGCTATGGGAAGTGCTTGTAAACTCGTCGGGATACTGAACAGGTCTGTTGGCAGTGGGTAAATGCATGCATGACGCCAAGATAACTTCATCACGGTACTGAACAGGCCCGTTGGCAGCGAATCAATGCCAGGTAAAAGAAAATTCTCAGATATGGATTCTGTTTTGACCTTAAATGTCCTTCATTCTGATCTGGAACTTCTTGATAGGATACAGATATTAGAGTGGGTTAAATGACATCCATGTCGAGGCTATGGATGCTTGCTGGCAGCAGCAGCCCTGTCAACAGTGTTGAAAATTTTAACTTTAATATCGTGACTCTCTTTTGTTAAGATTGTCATCAGTTTTCGTCTCTTTAAAATAACAATAATCTAAAACTGGAATTCATAATAATTATTTACGATGTTCAGACATATTTTCGGTTGTTTTCGATTTGAAGTTTTTTCTGATTATCCTAATCTGAACTCATTCAATCGGCAAAGATAACTGCTTCTCCCAGTGTGTCGCCATTGTTGGCAGCAGTGATATAATTACTATCATTTGTAAGCTGCCTACACAGGGTCTCTAAATTTTCATTACTCGTCATGAGAATTCTCACTAAACGACACTTGTCACTTGTCACTTTTTACATATCTTCCTTTCAATTTTTGTTTTCATGACTGTAAGCATGAAAACTCGCAGCTGGAATTAACACTTTGTTTCGATTTTTGATTAAAGGAAAACTGTTCATATGGTCTATTATCGAATTGTCGTATTTTTTCTATGAACATGAATTTTCTCCTTGTTTATAACTCCTTGGTTCTAAACATGCCTTGGTTACATAAGTGAAAGACCTCCATTCATTAATATTCAATTGATATTAATGCATTTTTGATTCATAAAACTTTTAATTATTCAATTTTATTTGATACACTTACCTTTGTAATCAAGCCATGAATGTGCGTACTATGGTTTTCCAAGTGTTCACATCCTCATACGTACCCATGCCAAGGTGTCATATGAAGTACACCATGCCATTACTCTTCTATGTGGTCTCGAGCTTCACGATTTCATTCCCACACATGATGATTAACGCCTCTGCATACCGTTTTGAACTGTCATAGCATTGTTTTGTTCAGGGCTATGGATCTATGGATTTTTATCAAAGCCTACCTGTGAGTGCTCTGTTGATTCCCTTCTGTTCACCATGGCTCCAGTGGTAAGGATCGAGCCCAATGGCATCCAAACCTTGTTATTGTATGATAATGCCAGGGACAATTTAGAAAGGAACGGTTGGCGCTTGTTCATTGAAAAATTTAAGTGTTTCAATCTGAGAGTTGCCCAAGAGTTCGCATTGACCTTCGATGGCTACAGAGCAAAGATAGGTGATGTTCAGCTAGAGGTAACTGAATATTTTTTAAGCCAGGCCACGGGTTTACCAGCTGTCGGGAAAAAATGGTTCAAGAACGCAAAAGTTGAAGAGGTCCCCTGGACTCTGATGTTCACCTCACGAAAAATTACTAGTTGCGATCGAGGTATGCTTGTCTCATCCTTAAAACCTAGGTGGCATGATCTACCTACTATTGTGAAACATTTCATTACATGTAAAGGAAGATTTGGGTTAGTTTTCCTGTATCATCTGTGATTGCTTATGAGTTTCATTGACTTCTCGTTGAACATGCCCTACTTCCTTCTTAGAAGTCTATACAAGATGGGAAAACAGTTTAGGAGGCAGAGGTCTGATTCTAGTTTATTCCATCATGGTTTGATTAAAATTATCCTTGTGCATCAATTGCAATTACACAACGATTGTTGGGATGCCTTTGTTTTACAAAATGGCTTTGGCAACAGTGAGTTGGGACAGGTTGATAAACTTGTTATCATAGAAACCCTTGTGAACACTACAGCCTCTTCTCCACCACTCCTACCCTGTGATCTTACCCCTAATATTGAACCCTCAACCTACCCTGATGTTACTCAACCAGACAATCAACCGGGTTCGCACTCAAAGAGTTGTGTTAAAACTGTTAAAAAACCCACAGGGAAGAAGCTAAAGGGTAGCGTCGATGTTAATTACAAGAATAAAAGGGTTGTTCGTTTGATTTCATGATATTCTCGAAACAAATCCAAACCCTGTGCAGACAAAAACAATACAATTGAATTAAGTGAAGACTCAGATCCGGAAATTGAGAGGTTTTTGGCTGAAGAAGATCCTATGTCCTACGGGCTCTATCCTGACACACCCTACGACTATGTAAACAACTTGCCTCCATTTCTGAAGGGTAACCTAGAATTCTTGAGCATTCGACTCTGTGATAAACCTACCTTTCACGTGGATGCTTCTCCAATCCTTAATGCTGTTAGTGCCAATGCACAGTCTCTACAGCCACAGTGTAATGAATGTCGATCCTGGATCGACAGGTATTATACGGATGTGCCTTTGCTACAGTCTCGGCTTAAATATTTAAAAGACCAAGTGGATTTGTTGACAAGCGAGAACAGTAGACTCCAATCCATAACTCAAGAAAAGGAGAAACACCAAAAAACTACAGGATCTGTGATTTTTAAGAATGTAGAGGTAGCAACAACAATAGTAAACTCCAAGATTGCTTGATATGTTTTAATCCCATGATTTGAGGTATAATCTTTTTCAATTTTAGCATGATTTTGTCACTCTCAATTTAGGATATACGATTTGTTTGAATAGATTACTTTTCTTATAAAGATTAGTTTGTTTTTGTTTGTTGAATAAAATATGATTGTAGTGGTAATTATAACTAGCTACAGAATCGTAAGATTCTGTAGCCAGTTAGAAAAATTCGAATTGCTTGTTTTGACAATTGAAAACACATCTAAAATCCTCCCATTTTCATTTGTTTTAAGGAACCCATGATTTCTAAGGAGATTTGAGGCACTGTTGGGATCTCTCAGCCATACCGTCTTTGTGTTTTTAGTAAATAGATTAGGCTGTTTGTATTTTGATATCAAGTAAAATCAGGGAGGTTGCATCCCCCATATTTTTGGAACAGATCTAATATTATCAATAGGAAACATTTTATTCCTGGAACCTATATAATCATGTTATTTTGTAAGCATGGGATCATCTCTTCCTGGGGAAAGACTATGGATTTTTTATTTACAGACTTGGATGAAATATAATACTCATCACAGCTTTAGCTTCTCCATATTGTGTTTTTATTCAAGTCATGTTTATTTCAATTTGTAAATATATTATGCTTTCTTTCGCTGTCATGGTTTACTACAAGTTGATAGAATAGAAGTTTATATGTTCCATGTTTCATGTTCCAGATTTAACACAAAGTAATCATTCGTTTAATTTGAATTAAGAGGTTTATCTCTGATTTCAATCAAATGTTTATACGCAAGTTCTCACAGCAAAGTTTATCTTAGTGTGGCTGCTTGTAAAATTATGAGATTATTGTGACTGCATCTATTATGTGTCTTATAAGTCAAAACTCCATCACTCTTGCTTCACATTATTGGAAGCAAATTTCAGGATCTGCTGTAGGTTTACTTCGTTAGATAAAGTGATTGGATGCTACATAAAGAACAAGATATTGGATGCAGTAATAGGTCAGTTTGTTGGTTTGATTTCATTAGTTTGATGAATCCAGAAGTTTCCTGTAGTTAAAACATCTTCTACTATTTGTTATTTCTTTTTTTAATTAGACAGTTTTGATATTCCATTTCTCAAGTATAAACATTATAAGAAAACAAATAAAAAAAGATTAAATAATAGCTTTACTGTTGTTTAAAAAACCAATTTACATTCGATTTTCGCGGATTTAGATTAAAATTTGTATTTTGTACATATTATATATATATATTAGAAATAGAATCATTTGTATATATTGTACATATGATAAGTAGAGTTATTTTATAAATGTTAGTTAATTAAACTGTAAATATATATTAGATCTATATATAGTTTTTAGCGATTGTTATTCATCAAGTTACTGTATTTTCTTTAGTTTTGTTTTTTCGCTTTCTTTAGGACTTAGATCGGCCAACGGAGCCGCTAAACCCGTCGGAGTGGATTAATCCAAACAGCTTGGTTTAATTAGACAACCCCGGACTGGATTCACTCCTCCAGTTGACGAGCGGTCAATTTCGCCCGTCAACAGTAAGTCCCGAAATTCCGACTCTATCCATGCTCAGACCACCAATGTTTTGGCCCATGTTCCCACTGATATAATGATAAGTCCGGTAAGGCCCAAAATTATAACTCTATCCATGCTCAAGAAACCTATGTTTTGGCCCATGTTCCAACTGATACAATTATAAGTCAGGCAAGGCATGAGATTCTGCCATCCATGCTCATTCCACCAATGTTTTGGCCCCTGTTCCCACTGATATAATGATAAGTCAGGTAAGTCTCAAAACTCCAACTCTATCCATGCTCAGGCCACCTATGTTTCTTCCCTTGTTCCCATTAATATAATGATAAGTCAGGTAAGTCCCGAAATTCTAACTCTATCCATGCTCAGGCCACCTATGTTTTGGCCTCTGTTCCCACTAACATAATGATAAGTCAAATAAGGCCTAAAATTATGACTCTATCCATGCTTAGGCCACCTATGTTTTGGCCCCTATTCCCACTGATACAATGATAAGTTAGGCAAGGCGCGAAATTCTGTTATCCATGCTCTAGCCACCTATGTTTTGGCCCCTGTTCCCACTGATATAATGATAAGTCAGGTAAGTCTCGAAATTCTGATTCTATCCATGCTCAGGCCACCTATGTTTTGGCCCTTGTTCCCACTGATATAATGATAAGTCAGGTAAGGCCCAAAATTCTAACTCTATCCATGCTCAGGACACCTATGTTTTGGCCCCTGTTGCCACTGATAGAATGATATGTCAAGAAAGGCCCGAAATTATGCTATCCATGCTCAGGCCACCTATGTTTTGGCCCCTATTCCCACTGATATAATGATAAGTCAGGTAAGTCCCAAAATTCTGACTCTATCCATGCTCAAGCCACCTATGTTTTGGCCTTTATTCCCACTGATATAATGATAAGTCAGGTAAGGACCAAAATTTTGACTCTATCCATGCTCAGGCCACCTATGTTTTGGCCCCTGTTACCACTGATATAATTATAAGTCAGGTAAGCCCCGAAATTCTGACTCTATTCATGCTCAGGCCACCTATTCTGACTCTTCATGCTATAGTTATATGCTCAAAAGGAAGTCCCTGAAATTTGAACAGGGATTTCGTTTATCATGTTGATATTGACATCCTTTTGTATGACATGGTCAATGACAATGGTTAGTGCAACCTAGAAGGCAGATTGAAAACATTATGGGTTAAAAAAAATTGAACAATGTATTGTCATATAAGCTGCATATCAATAAAAATTTCGCTGATTTACCAAAAGAATGAATTTATGTATTTGCAAAAACTTTTTTATAAATATTTTTATTCACCAAATTTCATCTCATTTTTTAAATATCTCTACCTTTCATTAATCTTGGTGTAGAGCACAACAATCACAAACTAAACCCAATTAACACCCAATTTTCTGTTGTTACCACTTATTAGTAATATGTTTGTGTGCAAAGTGACTAAACACTCTTAAAATAACAAGTAAAACAACCAATCAACTAAAATTCCATTATTTCTTACTAACGACAAATCCTTATATTGTTGGTTGGTTTGCCAAAATCATTCTACTTCTTTGAATAGCATGAACTAGGGAAGAAAATGTTTTTTGGGATGGAAATGTGGTCTATATATTAACATAGTCAAGAGAAGTATTGCAAAGGCATGTGAGCATATCACCTCAAGTGTGCTAAAGATGACCTTGAGTCCTCTCCTTGGGCGCCTACTTCACTTTAGGTTCTTTAATCTATCAACATTTTTAGGATTCCTTCCATCCTCATTTTGACAACTTAACTATAGGTTCACTTGAATCCTCTCCTTGGGCTCCTACTTGACTTTAGGTTCTTTTTATCTAACAACATTTTAGGTTTCCTTCCATCCTCATTTTGACAATGTAACCATAGGTGATGGCAATATAGAGATAGAACTTCAACAACATAATGATAGGGCAATGAATACATGGGATTGGTACAAGTGGACAACTTCATCCAAGGGAAGTACTAAGGGGTGAAAATGTGAAGACGAGTAACACTTTTTGGAAAGAATCTTGTGAATAAATGTGATATTTATTGTTTCAATCAAGAAAATAGTCATTGAAATATCTTGATTGAATGTTAAATAATCTTTTGGATAAGAGCTAAAATTCTTGGTTGAAACATTTTAAAATGTCTCAACAAAGAGTTTGCCTATGTTTACCTCAAGTTAAAAAATTCTTGTTTGAGAGTTTGGGTGGGTTAGAAAAACTCCATGTTGAAATTTAAATGTCTTGGACTAGAGTTTTTGTTTGACCATTATTTAAAACTCTTGATTACATAGAAATGTTTTTATTCACTAGGATTACCATTGTTAATTTATGGAGAGATGTTTATTTGTTTAATTAGGATTACCTATCAAATGGAGATATTTTTGTTTGTTATATTTAGGTCACTTTGTTGAAGAATGGAATGGTTATAATCGGAAATCATCTCTTTTGCAATGAACTTTTGAGATAGGCAAAATTTTCGTGGAAATAGCGACGAACTTTCATGGCAATAGCGATGAAATTTCATGGCAATAGCGACGAAAATACTTCCCAATTAAAAAAACCTATTCATGGAAATAGAGATGAAATTTCGTGGCAATAGTGACGAAAATCCTACCCAATTTTAAAAAAATATGAAAATCATGGAAACGTGGAAAAAATTCATGGAATAATCCGCCCATATGTAGTAGCGAGTCTCTGCAATGCTTCAAATTCACCAATGTTGTCTCTTTGTATCCCCATCTGTAGAAGAGTTCAAACTTCCTTTGAAATGTATGATTTCCCTCAACGTATCTTTAGTATCAATGAGTGGGTCTTCCATGGCCAAGGAACAAATGAACTTACTAATATGTAGCAACTAAATATTCCACAATAAATTCACACACTATCCCATGATATTAACTTACCGAGCAACTAACTCATAATTGTTACAAGGAAAATCACTCTATGGCATGGGGTAAACCACAACAGAAGGAAATGATTGCAACAATCAACTCTAATATCAAGTATGTTATATAAATGAATATACTAACAAGACAAGATAAAGACTACCTTGTCTATATGTTTGATGAAGTCCACCATTGAGCACTTGACTCAAAGCAATACACCTATAACTTGTCCTCAACAACCAAGATACACAAGCATATGGTGATAAAAAATAAATTTAGCACATATAATAGCATAATCCATCAATATTCATAACAAATACGCACATAGAATAAAAATTCAGATATTTGCAAGACATTAATTGGATGAGAAAAGAGTATTTATATTAAAATGTAATCAACAAAAGTGTATCAATGAAAAACTTTTGTGTCGGCATGTTCGAAACCGAGAAACTAAGTCCCTTCCACCTAGGCCTCTGCCACTTCAATCCTCCACCAAAGGAAAGCTCATATAAGAGGGACAATGAGTTTCACCATCAAATAGGGAAGAGCTTGGGGGCTGAACAATGTGTTCGAACTTAAAAGGACAAAGGGATCCAAACTCAATATGAAGTGAATAATTTCTCCAGAGTAAATTTTCTCTCAAAGTTGAATTCTTCTCCTCTTCCATGGTTTGGATATGGCCCAATTTATATCCTTCAAATGGAACTTCAGGGCTGAGTTGGAACATTTCCATTATATAGAAGGTCAATGATCATGGATCTCGTGACTTGACATGGAAACCCGAAACCATTTTTTAATTTTGGGCAAAAAACCTGATGTACGTGGGTTGTAGTGGTGCAACCTGCACATACGCATGTTGTATAGTTGTTAGGGTGCATATATGTGGAAAATTACAATTTCTATCTCTAGGAACTGCAAAAAGGGATTTCAAGTCTACATAGGGAAATGGAAAAGGCCTTTCGAGCAAGCTTGAATGGGGAGAGGAAAAAATTTCTATAACAAATGGCCCCTAATGTGTGAGGTTAGAGGAGTATCTGCGATGGCCGAAATACATTATAATTACCAAAGTGGAGTAATGGAGACCCATCTAGATGAACTAGTTTCTCATAAGAATATTACATTTCATAATGACTTTGTACACATGGCTTCCAACTTGAATTACACTACAGATCCATGTGGAAATATACCAAATAGTTATTCATGTCCATGAATAGGAAATACAAAAGTAGATACATGCCATAGGCTGTCATAGTCATGAACACATCCTAGTGAAAACCAGTCTCAAAATCAATCTAAACATATATGTATACAATGAAGTACAATCTAATCTCCCATGATCATTGAAGTCATATAGGTACTGGTCCAATCAATGATAGCAACAACTTAGGAAAGTTGCGACTATGAACTGATGTCTTCAAGTCTTCTACACAATCTGCCAAAGGTGAAAGTATACATCATGTGAATAAAGGATTTGAGGTTGGACACAATGAGACTTCGTTTGATTACCAGTCATTAAGGTATATCATTAACAAACGTGAGACAACCTGTCGATAATGAACGTAGGTATCAAGGAACCAAGTACATTCTTACAAGTGTGAATACATGTGTTGAGTTCGAACACTTTAAGAATCCATCGATCATGAGACATTGATGTATTCCCAACTGTCGATGGCAAGAGAGCCTGCCACTAATGACTACAAGCCTCTAGGTACTTATAGGACTCCAGGTCTCATTTCCAGAATAGATGGGATTAATTCGTTGGAAGGAGACCTTCTAAAAGGAGAGAATTAAGGAATATATCATTAGTCAGCATGAGGTACACAGAAGTATATTGATGATTTGGAGGAACTCAAATGAAGAACATGTTCATGGAACAATGACCCCGTGCGTCTTTCGCATGAACCAGATGTAAGAAGTGCATGAAAAAGACCCTCTGAATATCAACCAATAAAGAAAATTGTTGACAAAGGTGAGGAAACCACCAATAAGTCTAATGACATCCAAGGCACTACACAAATCCTAATGTGTGAATATATTTATTGCCATATAACACAAGGGAAACCCCCCAGTCAGCGACCAATGAGGAGATATCAATTGTTGGGTTCAAGGTTACCTACCCATAAGGAAAGTAGGACCAGTGTGCATGGTAGGAATACAACTTCATGTAGCTCTGAGACACACTGAGGTTATGTTCAACATGCAAAGTAAATATTTATGATAAATGGATGACACAGGATGATATACATCCTTTGAAGAAGAGCATGAGACATATGGATGACTTTGGAGGCATAGACTCAATGATGAAACTTTGTGATGCAGAAGGCATAAATCAAAATCTCTATAGGGACTGGAAGATTAACTAGTCAGAGGAGTAAACTCTAAGTAATGAGCTCAAATTCCTAAGGTCATGCTAAAACCAAACTTTGGATGAAAATTGGACTCAAAATTTTGTGCTTTGTTCAAAGGCGACAAGACTGCTGCCAACATGAGATCGTATCCTTTTCCTTCCCGTATTTTTTTATTTTTTCATAGACAAATGAATGTTATGATACAAAGGAGGAAATGAGTGTCACAAGTAAGAAACTGGTTCCAACAGTGGAACATACCTATGCTCAATGCAAAGGGGTGCATGTAGGATATGGACACTTGAGGGAATGTTTCCTCGTAGGGTACACTGTGTGAAGTTGCCAAGGATATAAACAAGGCTTGGATCAGATGATGATGCAAACTTCTCGAGATAATAGGCTTATAAGGAGAAAGAGGGAACCAACAATAGGCTCAATACTGCAAGCAAGAGTATGATATGCAATTACAACTTAACTCCAAAGAATGTCCTTTTTGGTAAATTTAGTCACTAGGCCCGAAAAAGTATAAAACAATACCCAGGAGAACTCTTCTAGCCACAAGTGACTAGATTAATCATTTTTTAAAATTAGTTTACTTGGTCTGAAAAAGGGTTAAACTTACACCAAATAGACATCCTTTTAGATCCCATTAATGAGTGTGAAAGAGACAAGTTCACTCGAATTTTTTTTTTTTTTTTAGAGATTTAGAAAAGAGCTTAAACAAGACTCGGGGATGCTATTCTAAGCAACATATGATGGGGAAGGAGAAGGATCTAGTGAAGGAATTTTGTCGAAAATCAGTAACTCATAGATAACTGACACAGTCTTGGGAAAACCCAAAGCTTTCCAAGTCTAGGAGGATAAAATACTTGCAGAGGTTACCTTATCTACAATATATCGAAGAATGCCCTTTATATGGAAGGGTGTAGAAGAAGGAAGTCGAGGCTCTAAAAGATCATTCCAATCAAAAGAAACCACCCTAGGATTTGGATGGATCATAGTAGAAGAGAGTGGAATGCTCCCTTGTGTAGAACATACAGAACTAGAAATTCTAAGGACATTATCGAAAGAGTCATTACCCCCCAAAAGAAGAGTGGGATTGATTGAATATTACATCGACAATGTCACTTCCTTAGACTTGTCACTCTCTAAGAAAAGAGTGGGATTGACCGAAGATTTCATCGGAATGGCCACTTATTTAACCATTGGTTGAATAGGATGTGAGAAAACAAGGTCAAGAGATGCATCACCCCCAAAAATAGGAGTGGTGTCGGCCGAAGTTTGCATCGACACTACCGATGGTTGAACAACATGCGAGAAAACAAGGTCAAGAGACGCATCATCCCCTAAAATAAGAGGGGTGTCAGAAGAATATTGCATTGGCATGTTTTTTGTATCAACCAAAGAATGAATAGAATGTTGGGAAACCAAAGATGACTCAGAACCCGAAGGGAACCCAGACAAGGACCATGCTTCTTGTACCAGAACAGTAGCAGGGCACAAATGAGTAAGGTGATATCCTTTGAAAATCCTACAAAGTAACTTGGGTTTGTGTATTATACATATAGGCCTCCCAATCGTATGAATTCCCCCAACATGAATTTCAGTCGATGGTGACATGCTCCTAGCATGATTTGCATAGGCTAGTAGCAAATCTCCAACATGGCTAGTAGATTTTGGTGATGTATGTGTAGTGTTACTATCAGTGACTAGATTTGTGTCGCCTGCATGATATGTAACAACTGGTTACTAGTATTCAACATGAATTACAGAGGTTCTTGACCTATATCCAACATCACTAGAAAAGGTTGGTGATATAATGCTAGTATGATTTGTAGTGACTTGACTGGTGGTAGTGGTTGGTTGCGGCATTTGAGACCAAGGTTCCAGGAAATACAAGTTTTGAGAAATCGCAGGCGAGGAAGGGTTATGTATACACCATGGTCTTGTCCGACAGAATAATATCCTCATCCAAACTGATTCATAAAGGGGTGTAATGGCATCAACACCAAGGAAGTAGCTTGCGAAGAGAAAGTGACATGAAAAGGGTTACTCGTGTGAGGATATATGTTGCCCCCAGATGAAGGAATTTCATGAATGAAGTTTCCTATACTATAAAATTGACTCCCTCTGGATGAAATACTAGAGGACAGATGGAGGTCCAATATGGGAAAAATGTTTGTAGGTACTGACATAGAGGAAGAAGGATAGATGGAGGGGATGTAATAGGTAGAATGACCACCCATTTGAGCACTTCCTCCTGGAAAAGTGAAGCTAGGATTGGATGCATAGGAAGAAATATTCCAACCTCCTACTATAATATTTACTTGAGGGATATGACTCCCACCAAAAAAAAAGGGAGAATAAGGAGGCATCATGCCCCCAGACCCAAAACTAGGATTCACATAAGGATACGAGACAAAGGATGGAAAGTGAGAAGACATGTCTGACATACCATGAGAAAAATTATTAGAGGCCCAAGGTATTGGTTGAGTATCATGATTTGGTGTACCACTCAAAAATAAAAAAGGATTCGTCCCCATGGAATGAGAAAATACCATCGGTTGGGTAGCACTAACTGAGGGAGTCATGGGGACTCCACAAACCATAGCAAGGAAAACTCATGGCACAATACAAAATACTAAGGCCAACTAGTAATAAAAGAGCACACCAAAATAAACAAAAAAGGACAATATGCACAAAAATAAGATAAAGTGGTTGAAAGGGGCCTCCCTCCCTAAAGTAGGTATGCCTCACCCAAGAGGGGCCTGAGAATACCTTCAAAATATTAGATGTATCATAATTAGTTATGAGGTCCCTCATGGGCTTAACAACCAGTCGATCAGATCCCCCTGGAGAGGTAATCCTCCATAAAGGTTGTGTGTTGTCCGACCCTTATCTAACTCAGGGTACCTATATAATAACCCCTTCAAGTAACCTATATGGCTACCAATGTCAATAAATTAATCCACCATGATATAACCAATGTGTAGGCGAACAGTTGTAAGTCAGTTCCACTGTATGGGTAGGGTAACAAATCCCAAACAAGGACCATGCTTCTCGTACCAGAGAAGTAGCAAGGAAAAAACAAGTAAGGTGATCTTCTTTGAAAATCCTACACAGGAACTTGGGCTTATGTCTTATACATCTAGGCTTCCCAATCGTACAAATTTCCCCAACATGAATTGTAGTCAATGGTGACATGCTCCTAGCATGATTTGTGGAGGCTAGTAGCAAATCTCCAACATGACTAGCAGATTTTTGGTGATGTATGTGTAGTGTTACTATCAGTGACTAGAGTTGTGCCACCTGCATGATATTCAACAGCTGGTTACCGGTATTCAACATGACTTGCAGAGGTTCTTAACCTATCTCCAAAATCACTAGAAAAGGTTGCTGATATAATGCCAGTATGATTTGCAGTGACTTGACTGGTGGCGGAGGTTGGTTGTGACATTTGAGACCAAGGTTCCAGGAAAGACTAGTTTTGAGAAATCGCATGCCAGAAAGGGTTTTGGTACACACCATGGCCTTGTTTGACAGAATAATATCCTCATCTAAACTGATTCATAAAGGGGTGTAAGGGAATCGAAACCAAGGAAGCCGCTTGTAAAGAGAAAGCAACATGACAAGGGTTACTCATGTGAGGATATATGTTGCCCCTAGATGAAGGAACTTCATGAAGGGGGTTTCCCATATTATAAAAATGACTCCCTCTTGATGAAATAACAGAGGAAAGATGGAGGTCCACCATGGGAAAAATGTTTCTAGGAACTGACATAGCGGAAGAAGGATAGATGGACAGGATGTAATAGGTAGAATGACCACCCATTTGAGCACTTGCTCCTGGAAAAGTGAAGCTAGGATTGGATGCATAGGAAGGAATATTCCAACCTTCTACCATAAGATTTGGTTGAGGGATATGACTCCCACCAAACAAAAAGGGAGAATAAGGAGGCATCATGCCCCCAGACCCAAAACTATGATTCACATAAGCAGACAAGATAGAGGATGGAAAGTGTGAAGCCATGTCTAACATACCATGAGAAAAATTATTAGAAGCCCAAGGTATTGGTTGAGTATCATGATTTGACGTACCACTCAGAAATACAAAAGGATTCGTCCCTATGGAATGAGAAAATACCATGGGTTGGGTAGCGCTAACTGAGGGAGTCACGTGGAATCCACTAACCATAGCAAGGAAAACACACGACACAATACAAAATCCTAAGACCAACTAGTAATAAAAGAGCACACCAAATTAAACAAAAAAGGAAAATATGCACACAAACAGGATAAAGTGGTTGAAAGGGGACTCCCTCCCTAAAGTAGGTATGCCTTTCCCAAGAGGGGCCTGATACTACCTTCAAAATATCGAAGGTATCATAATTAGTTATGAGGGCCCTCGTGGGATTAACAACTAGTTCGTCAGATCCCCCCGGAGAGGTAATCCTCCATAAAGGTTGTGTGGTTTCTGAACCTTATCTGACTTAGGGTACCTGTAGAATAACCCCTTCAAGTAAGCTATATGGCTACCAATGTCAAGCAATTAATCCACCACAATATAACCAATGTGCAGGCGAACATGAATAAGTTAGGTCCACCATATGGGTAGGGTAACAAAGCCAGAAATGTCGACATCACTTCCTCTCATAGAGGTAAAGGTACTAGCAAGACCCCCATATACGAATAGATCCCCATAAATATCTCTGATGCTAATAAGGTATTGGAGGGATATCTTCTCAACCGACTTCACGCGACCTCGTGCTTGACTCCGGTGTGAGCATACCCTCCCGACGTCACCAATTATACAATATATTTCACCACTCCCTTAGTCAGACACATATGTTGAGTTTAATATCCTTGGAGAATTTTAATCACAAAATCCTATTCCAAGGCTCTAAATCTTAAGCTAGTTTGTGCACCCTCAAAAATAAAATTGTTTCTAATCAATTTTAAATTTATCAGCATTACTTTTAGTGGGTTTGTTTACTCAAAAGGTGTGGTCGTGAAACTGATGATTTTATGAATTAGCAAGTAAAAGAAATGAATATGAATATAACGCAAAGTCCTAACTTCAATTCCCAATAAATGATAATCTTTTCAAAATGCAACTTTCAATTCAATTCTACAATTTCATATAAGATGAAATCTTTCCATACATGTACTAAGATAAACAATAAGAACCCAAAATATCAAATGCCAACAATGAAAAATGTATGTTTTTTGTATTTTCAATATAAAAGAATGAAAATGAAAGGACTGAACAACAACTTGATATAAAGACCCTACTATATGTAAACATATACAAACCAAGTAGAATATCAAGAAGAAAACACCTAGCCCAAGATGCAAGGGAAACCAATGAAAAGGATGATGAGAAAGAAAAACCACCCGAAAATTCACCCAAAGAAAGGTTTCCTATCACTCTGCAGGAACTTAACAGTCATGACAGACACCTAAGTGGACTCAACAAAAATGAACACTTACCTAGCAAATATCAAGCTCAACAATCAAGTAAAAAAGGATGGTGTACATGATTGTTCAAGAGAAAACTCCATATATACACATCCTACAGAATAATAGCTAGTGTATGTACGTGACTATAAGGAAAAAAACCACATATATGTATTGAAACACTGTCAGGTTAAGGATAAGGCCAAGAAACTTAGACTCAAAATGAAAAGAGGTTGTCAAGAAATTAGACAACAAGAAACTCAAGATAATCTACAACAATCAAAGGAGAAAAACACTCCAAAACCCGAAAAGAAGATTCTTTCCCCAATATGGTCGTCAATTCTGTTACAAGGAAAACCACTCTATGGCATGAGGTAAACCACCACAGACGGAAATGACTGTAGAAATCAACTCTAAACTCAAGTATTCTATATAAATGAATATTCTAAAAAGACAAGATAAATATCCTACCTCATCTAGACGTTCGATGTAGTCCACCATTGAGCACTTGAATCAAAGAAATACACCTGCAACTTGTTCTCAACAACCAAGATATGCCAACATATGGTGACCATATATAAATTTAGTTCATATACTAGCATAATCCATCAATATTCGGGACAAATACACCCATGGAATAACAATTCAAATATTTTCAAGACATTAATTGTACGATAAAAGCGTATTTCTATTAAAATGTAATCAACAAAAGTGTATGAATGAAATTTTTTTGTGTCAGTACATTCAGAACTGAGAACCTAAGTCCCTTCCAGCTAGGCCTCCACCACTTCAATCCTCCACCAAAGGCAAGCTCATATAAGAGATAAAATGAGGTTCCCCCTCAAATAGGGAAGAGCTTGGGGGCTGAACAATGTGTTCAGACTTAAAATGACAAAGGGATGAAGACTCAATATGAAGTGAATAATTTATCCAAAGTAACTTTCCTCTCAAATTTGAATTCTTCTCCTCTTCCAGGATTTGAATATGGCCCAATTTATAGACTTCAAATGGAACTGAAGGGCCGAGTCAGAACGTTTCAATTATATGGAAGGTCAAGAATCATGTATCTTGTGATGTGACATGGAAACATGACACCATTTTTTAATTTTGGGCACAAAACCCGTTGTACACGATCTGTAGTGGTGCAACCTGTGTATACGCATGATGTTTAGTTGTTAGGGCATATATATATGTGGAAAAATACAATATTTATCTTTGGGAACTACAAAAAGGGACTTTAGTTCTGCATAAGGAAATGGAAAAGGCCTTTTGAGCAAGTTTGCATGGGGAGAGGAAAATATTTCTATAACTGATGCCTCCTAATGTGTGAGGTCAGAGGAGTATCTTCTATGGTCAAAATATATTATAATTCCTAGAATTTGAGTAATGGAGACCCAGCTAGACGAACTTGTTTCTCATAAGAATATTACATTTCATAATGACTTTGTAAACAAGGATTCCAACTTGAATTACAGTGCAGATCCATGCAGAAATATACCAAACCACTGTTCATGGACATGAATAGGAAATACAAAAGTAGATACATGCCATAGGATATCATAGTCACGAATAAGGCCCAGTGAAAACAAGTCTCAAAATCAATCTAAAGATATTTGTATATAATGAACTACAATATGATCTCCCATGATCACTGAAGTCATATAGGTACTGGTCCGATGAATGATAACAACAACTCAGGAAAGCTGGGACTATGAGCTGATGTCTTCAAGTCTTCTACATGATACGCCTGTTAACACTCCATAAATCTATTTCACTAATAACCAGATGATGAAGGTAATTTTTTCAAACAACTTTGAGACCCGAAACTAGCCTTTCGGATCTGGAGAGGGATCTCTCAGAAATGGTGCGGTCTCCACGTAGGATATGACTTTGAAAACAATGGCTAGATTTAACACCTATGGTAAAATGGTTTCTAGTTATATTGGCACAGAAAAGTAAAACTTGGGCTATGGGGCTGATTTGAGGAAGAGACAAAACAAATGACTCAGTGATTGGATTCGAGAGGAGAAGGCTAGGAGAGAAACAACCTTCAGTGTAAACCATAAAGTGTGGCAGGAGAAAAAAATAGGAAGTAACTCAAGAGCATTGTTGTGGACAAATTCAGAGTTAGCTTGAGAGGAAAACGTTTTGTCTAAGTGGCGCAAACAAGGGGTGTTGTACAACGAATCCATAGGTTCGAAAATTCATTTTGAAATAGAAAGTATAAGATATGAAATAAAGGTAACATGAAACACATACGCAAATAAAGAGACACAATACATCTGACTATCACAACTAGAATATTTTCAGCAAATCACAGGACCTTTGCATTAAATTTCAGTCAAAAACTTAGATTACATACAATAGCATTCGTTTACTCAATTTTCCAATCAACCCTACTTGCATTGAAAATATGAAATATATCAACGAGGGCACCGCTTGGGCTGCCCTGCTTTCTAACCATTAACCTAAACTAGAAAAAATGCGCCACATGTGCCAGACACTCTTTGCATGCTACTATCCAAAAATAGGCAATGGTCACACTTGTCCACTAATGAATGTCTTCAGGTTTTCCACGAGGTCTGATCGTCGGTCAGGATCCGATGTGGAGAAATATGTGTCACTCTATCTCTTGATCAGGTATCCTAGCGAACAAGTATCTGTAATATCTTGTTGTCTGTAATATTGGCTTCGCCTTCCGTTATGCACCCATTTGCTGGAGAACTGTGTGTAGTAAACAACTATTTGATTCTCGCGATCATTATCAAAATGGTAGGATACTTTAGAGGACAAGTATCACTCAAAAATTCCATGAAGAAAATTTTTCCCGTTAAAATTTCTCTTTCTGTGCGCTGGCAAGAGCCACGTGGATTTCCTTTTTGGCTGCTTCGCCTTCTCTTGGATGCTCTATGTGCCTTTCTTTTGTCAACATTTGTGCCTCTCATAGCTAGAAAATAACATTATACACCTCTTTAAGCTGCATTTTCATCCATGCCATGTTCCCTTCGTGGCTCTGTGCAGCTGATGCTTCCGCGGTCTTTGTCGCTAATTGTCACCTTAATTCCATGTTCTCCTTATAGAGCTCAGAAATAGACATATTTTCTTGTTTCAGCTATTGAGATGACGCTTCCTCATTTTCTTCTGTGGCATCCTCTTTCCTCTCTCTATTCCCACCTTTGGGGCTCTATTTCCTAGAAGGTTCTATCCGGATGGCGTGTCTAAGTAGTTCTTCAGCTACCAATTCGATGCACGGCTCTTCTGCAATTTGAGCCTTCATGATCTCCTCGTTCTTTCTCGACCTGCCCCTCCTCTGAGGTAGTTGTTTTTGGGAGGAGGGGGCTCTTTTCGTCTCCCTTTCCTGGATGAATTTATTTTCTTTGGTTGTTACAGGACTTGATCTAGTCCTTTCTACAGGTGAAAGAATGATTCCTTCCACGTCTTTGGGAATGGTTGGTGCAGGTGAGAAAGAATTCTAGTCCCTTTGAGGTTCAGACCTCGTAGTTATTCCTCTCCGCGGGCCTTTTCCTGTGCTCTGATAAGCCGCCATGGAACTACCAAGGTATAATTTGCACGCAGTGTATTGAACGAATGCATGAAGGGAGCGGTTCTGAAGCAACTGGATTGACAAGGGGAAAACTGTGAAATTTTTTTAGGCCTGGTTCTATGCCTGGAGGGAACGTCGAGCATATGAGATTTATAGAGAATCATCTAAGAGAGGGAAACATGCTGGAAGACAACAAATTTATGGCGATGAGATGTTTCAAGTTGAATTGCAGGTTGTCCATGGAAAATCCCCGCGTGTAGGATGTAGGTGGTAAGGCTTGTCGAGCATGCCTAATAAGAATGTTGTGATTTTTTGTTCTCTTGGCCTTCATGATGAACTAATAATAATTGTTGTACTTTCCAATGCAACATTTATTAACCACTTGACCCGACCAGGGCATGTAGAAACTGGCTTCTTAACGGGATTCGACCTTCTAGGAAAAGACACGCCTGTACCACGTATACAATTCTTGACTCTGACACCCTTTCCCATTTCCAAGGGCCAACCAACCATTTACTGACTTCAAAATCACAGTGCTACGTACCTGACTTCACATGTTTTGGAGCATGGGTCATACATAACTCAAAACCGACTCTAAATGGAAAGAAAAATGGCGGAGCTAGCAACTGACTCCAACGGGGATTCTATCCTCCTTGTGAGGTAGCAAATAACAGTAGACCAGGTGCCTGACCATTGGGCTATATTCGACCTCTAGACAATAAGAAATATAAATTATGGAAAGAAAATAAACTAGACTCATTGACACAACTTCTAAGACTTCAGCATAAACTTAGGGCCTTCACTTCAGGATTCAATTTTCTGCTGATCTATTGACTCAACGCAAAAAAAAATGATTATTTACTATGAAAAATGACTTAAATGGACTTTATTTCATCAGGTAACATTTGAGGAACCTGTCATTTACAGACCCCCAACCAAGACACTCTCCATCCAGTCCTTGTAGGAAATAATCATTGTCTCTGCAGTACACATCGATTTTGTACGACCCCGTCCAAACTTTTCATGCTTTCCCTTACCTTCATTTCTCGTGTCCCATCTCAGCACCAAATCTCTTACCTGAAAATCTTCCTGCTTGGAATGTTTGTTGAAATCTTTATTTATATTCTCCCGATGGAGCTGAGATCGATTATACACCTACTCCCTCGGCTACTGCGTGTAATCATCTGATTTATCCTCCTTTGGGCATCATCTAGCTCAGCCTCCTACTCTTGCAACAACTTCCTGAGAGGCAGTCCCGACACAGTATGTAATATTACATCTGTGTCGTAAACAATCTGGAAAGGTGACATTGACATGGATTTTTTGGTGGTAATCTGATCTACCCACAGTGCATAGATAATCTTCTTATGCCAGGCTCTCTTGTTGTCTTGCAAGAGTCTTTTAATGATCCTGGTCAGGCTCTTATTTGAGGATTCTGCTACCCCATTTCTTTGTGGATAATATGTCATGGAATGTCCCAGGGTTATGTTATAATCCTAACAGAACTTTTCCATCCTTTAAGACTTGAATGCGGTCGCATTATTTGTTATGATCTTAACAGGACACCCGAACCTTGAAAAGATGTTTTTCTACAGGAATTGTATGATGACCGCGTCGATAGCCTACTTTGTGGGGACCACCTCAATCCACTTCGTAAAATAATTGGTGGCCATGAGAATCCATTTATGTTGCATGGAGGATGGTGGGTTTATCTCTCCTATGAAATATAGGCCCCACTACATGAAAGGCTCTTCAATTGAGATTGGCTTTAACGATAGGGACTGTAGCTTTCTCCTCCCATCAAAAATATGGCATTCGTGGTAGCTGGAGACCTCTTTATATATGTTATCAAAAATCGTCGGCCAGTAATAACCTTCCCTTAGGATCTTGTGCACAGTGGTCTTCCAATAGTGGTTCCCTCCACAGTCACCTCTGTGAAACTCCTGTGTGGCCCGTTTCACGTCATCCTCCAGCAAGCAACTTAACAGTATTCCTCTGGGATCTTTCCAATACAGTGAAATTGTCCAAGATGCAAAACTTAAGCGCTTTAATATTGAGGAATATTTCCTTAGTCTTAATCATGCCTGGAGGGGCTTGGAGATTCTCCAGTACATATATGATGTTTTCACACCATGGTGAATCAATGAAACACTAAGGCGCTTGCACAAATTTTTTTCTTGAGGTCATTCTGACAGATCGACAATGAAGTTCATCCCTACCGCATCACAGT
Source organism: Picea mariana (assembly GCA_032191745.1). Taxonomy (NCBI): domain Eukaryota; kingdom Viridiplantae; phylum Streptophyta; class Pinopsida; order Pinales; family Pinaceae; genus Picea; species Picea mariana. The sequence continues at coordinate 311,895 of JASDQU010100872.1, forward strand.
TTGACTGTGCCATCAACTTCGTGAGGCCCTGAACTTTGACCAGCTTTGTAGGCTTGATCTCAAGATCATATTCTAACATGGATGCTATCCACTTTCCTCTCCTTCCTTCCGGGTCAGGCTGAGTCAGAATTTCCTTTACTGAACTGTTGGGCACACAAGCAATGACATGGGAGTGCAATATGTATGTCCTGAATTCCTTCAAATCTTTTACTAAGGCATATGCCTGCTTTTCAATAATATCATACCTTAGGGGAGCTTCGTGCAGTGTCTACTTGAAGTAGGCTATGGGTTTCTCAAAATCCTGTTTGTCCTTCTGCACCGGTACGCTGACAATAGTGTGTTCTGAGGAAAATGAAAAAAGGAGGAATTCTTTTGTAAAGTTCGGGTTGGCTAGCAAAGGAGATTTAGTTAGAGACACTTTGATAACTTCGAAGGACTTCTTGGCCTCCGAATTCCACTTAATCTTGTTTCCCTCCCTGAGAATGCAAGTTATATGTTTTATGATTTCCGCTAGGTTTGGGATGAATCTCCTAAAAAAAATTACCTTTCCTAGGAAATATTGTACTTCCTTTTTACTACGTGGGGTGTCGATCTTCAAGATGTCTTCAAACCTGCTGGGGTCTATTTTGATTCCTTCTTTGGGAATGATGTGCCCCAAAAATTTTCCTTCCTCCACCGCGAAATACGATTTCTTTGGATTCATTGATATGCCGAACTTTCTGCACTTCTAGAAAACCCTCTTTAGGTGCTCCAGGTGTTGTTTGTCATAGGTAGAATACACTGTGATGTCATTCAGATAAATCACAATGAATTTATCCTGATCATCAGCAAACACGATGTCCATTTCCCTTTGAAAATTGGCACCAACGTTCATCAGGCCAAACGACATCTTAGCGTACATGAACGTTCCCCACGGAGTGGTGAAGGATGTCTTTTCTCTATCGTCCGGGTGGACCATGATTTGGTTATATCCCGAGAAACCGTCCAGCATGGAAATTTTCTGAGATCCCACTACCGTTTGCAATATGTAGTCCATTTTGGGAAGGGGGTAGTGGTCGTTGAGAGACACCTTATTTAAATTTTGGAAATATACGCACAATCTTATCTCATTGCTTTTCTTTCTTATAGGTACTAAGTTAGCTACCCACTTCAAGAATCTTAAGGAAACAATAATTTTGGCATCAGGAAGATTCTTTACCTCTTTCTCGATTAGTGGCAGTAACAGAGGATTTATCTGTCTCAGATTTTGTTTGAAAGGTTTTTGATCTTCCTTGAGAGGGACAACATGTTGGATCACCTTCATGTCATAAACTTTTAGATCATCATAGCTCCATGCAAAGACATCCAGGAAATATTTCATGAGATTTAAGTAATCCTTCTTGACCTCCAGACTAAGTTTCTTTGATAATTTTACCATCTTCAGATATGCCTCAATCTCGATGTTGTAGTCTTCCACATCTTCTTTGCTTGCGATGATATTGGGGTTCTTAGCCAGATCATTTTCGTCAAACAGTTTTTCTAGCGACACCAACCCCTTTGGAATAATATTGTTCTTCAGTTGTATTATATCCCTCCCTACGATCTATTTTTGGAAAGGGTCGTCGTCACTGTGCACATCTACACCCTCATCTTCGTCGCCATATTATTCCCCATCGATGTTTGTATTAGCGAACTCATCACTCATGAGGAGGAACCTTTCCACCTGTTTGTCATCGTCAAACACCTGCCAGTGTTTAATGTTGTCAGGTTTTGTCAACCTGTGCTTAACCTTGATTCTGTATCTTTTATCTGGAAGGGTGGGAATATTGAAAACCGAGGTCGAGGTAGCCAATGCGTCGGGGATCTGATTTCATTCTCTGGGGATAACAGTCAATTCATACTCCGAAAATCCTTCGAGAAGGTCCAAATCCAAATTTCCGTACACTCGTAGTCTAGGGTGTTTGGTCTAATACACACCCTTCACTTGATTTATGATTAGCTCAGAGTCTCTGTGCACTACTATCCTCTGCATGCCTAGCTCTTTCAACACTTGTAAACCCAACATCAGTGCTCCATACTGAGCTTTATTGTTAGTGCAATCAAATGCGAGTTTGTATGAACACAACTTTGTGTTTGTTTTAGGGGGGCTCACCCATATTCCAGCCCCATCTCCTTCTTGGTTGATTTCACCGTCAAAACTCATGTTCCACACCCCATTTTCCATGCGGTACTCTGAGTCAACGTACTCTGTTCTTTCCTGTGTGGTTTTCTCGTCAGCTGTTGTGATGGTTATCGGTCCCTTTTCTCTGAATCTAAAGTCATTGCAGAATATAGACGAACCCACTTTGGTGTTGACAACGTATATAGGATGATTGTGGGGTTGTGTCTTGCTTCTTACCATGTATTTCAACAACACTTCTCTGTACAACCTTCTATCATGGCCAAAAACAAGGATAGTGGCATACGTCATATCCATCTGCAACGTGCCCTTCAACTTCGTAGCCCACAATCTCGAGAGCAGCATGCCGAACTTCAGGGGTATGTCTACGACGACTATGTCCATGACCATGTTCTTGATGGGGATTTGATCCAATGATAGAACCAAGTCTTTGATAAGACCCAAACATTTGACCTTCCTCGAACCAAAGGAGAAAAGGAACTTGTATGGTCTAGTTACTTCTAAACCCAACTCATCCATGACCACCTTCAGTATGATGTTGTGTGATGTGCCAAAATCAAGCATGGAATTGTGCAGGGTTAGATCATGGATCTTCAGACTGACTTAGAAGGGAGGGACATCGTCATCATCGCTTATCTCTTTGACACGCAGAACAAATAATATGGCGGGGTGGTCATCTCTAATGTTCAGAGTATCAAGGGTCCCTCCCATTTTCAACATTTTAATGATTTGTTCCCGATACTCACCCTTTATAATAAGCTCATTGAACAGTACGAAGATTTTGATTTTGTCCATTTCTTGTTCAAAATTGAAAGGGGAACAAGTTTTTTCTACCTCTTTTCCGCTCGTCTCTCGACCTATATCTAGGGATTTCTTGGGGACTTCCTCCTTAAATTTATCCTTCTCAATTGCATCCTTGGCTACATTGTCCATTCTCAGTTGGCTCGTGGAAGGTGTGTCCACAATGGGATTCTTTACAGAGTTTGTTTGTTGTGGCTCGGAAAGTACATATTTTCTTTTGAGGTTGTACTTCTTTTGGAACTACATGATAGAATTTTGATAACCTTTCTTGAATTCTTCCATCTCCCAAGACGGTGCATCATCTGTTTTGAGTATCATACCATCATTAGCTTTTAGCGTGAAGTATTCATTTTGGCTCATATATCGATCCTGCCCACTCTTTGTCAAGAACATGCACAGGTTTTTGTCATCACAACAATGCATATGATCGTCGAAAGTTTGGTCAAAATCCTCATCTGTGTAGTTGTTCTGGAAAGGAGGTGTTGTCTGTTGGTCACCTGGGTCCCACTACTTGATTTGAGGAATCTGACCCCTTTGGAGATTCTGCTTTCTGGGTTGTGGGTCATTTTGTTCTCAGGCAGTAGGCCTGTTTCCCACGGACATTCTCTCCATCAACTTTTCCATGTTCTTCATAATCATGTCGAATTTTTCATCTAAAGAACGCAATGTCGACGACTGTGTGTCTCCCTAGGGTCTCTTGTCACCCCAATTGAACCTCAATTTGATTTTTCCTGACGCCATCATGTTCACTTCAACCTCAATAGCATTACTCATTATGTCGTCTAGACTTGTCGATCTTCTTTCTCTTAGCAGTAGAGCAAAGTCATTGTCGAAGGAATCTATGTACCGCAACTATGCTACACCAAGAGGGGGCTTTACTTCCATAGGGATGGAGTTGTACACCTTCAAGAAATGGGCCGAGAACTCCTGCACTGTCTCCTCTGGTGCTTTCTTCATGTTATTATATTGTGTTAGTAGTTTCAAAGGGTTCTTCTTATCCCCCCATTTATTTAGGAACGTCTTTTCGAATGCGGCGAAGTCCTGAATGCTTGCGGGTGGGAGGGATTTGAACCAATTTCTTACATCTCCCGAAATTCTCTGCACAAAAATCTTCATTTTCTCATCTACGTAGTCCACCTCCTCCAAGTTGACAAAATCGTTAAACCAATACAGGTGTCTCTCGGCAGAAACATTTCCCTCAACATCGTAGAGTTTGATTCTTTGGCTATAATTATGAGGCAAGTCATGTAACTGAGATGGTAGGATGAGGGGAGAAAATATGGAAGCTATATCCCTAGGGGAATTCAAATTTTAGGGGATATTATTTGTCACGAGGGCTTGGAAATTGCTCGGGTCAAAAACAATCTTGTCCAAACTGGTTTCTGACTTGGACCTGAACAGAGTTTTCTCGAAAAATGCATCAAACTCAAGGTCATCAATGCTCTACGTGTCGTCTTTAGGAAAGGACAAACTTTTGTCCAAGTTATAAAACGGGTCCAGCGCCTTCTCTCTAGACTTACGCAGAATCTTCTTGGGGTCGCACACAAGCTCAGAGGGGTTTGGGTCAGGATTCGCTTTGGTGTAAAACGTCTTTAGAGCCAGTTTTCCTGAGTAGTGCTACTTAGGGCTACTGGTTTGTTTGGACTCGAGTCGCCAAGGTAAAGGTTTCAGTCGGTATGCGTTTTTGTCCCTCTGTTACCCTCAACTGACAAACTGCAATGTTTTTCGTTTTCCTGGGGAAAATATTTTCAACTTCGTCCCCGACAATGGCGCCGGCATGTTAGCACTTCGTAAATCTATTTTGTTGATAAACAGACAATGAAGGTAACTTTTTCAACCAACTTTGAGACCCGAAACTAGCCTTTCGGTTCTAGAGAGGGCTCTCTCAAAAATGGCGCGGTCTCTGTGCAGGATATGACATTGAAAACAATGGCTAGATTTAACACCTATGGTTAAATGGTTTCCGGTTATATTGACACAGAAAAGTAAAACTTGGGCTATGGGGTTGATCTAAGGAATAGATGGAAGAAATGACTCAATGACTAGATTCGAGAGGAGAACGCTAGGTGAGAAACAAACTTCAATGTAAACCGTAAAGTGTGGCAGGAGAAAAACAGAGGAAGTAACTCAAGAGCATTGTTGTGGACCAATTCAGAGTTAGCTTGAGAGGAAAATGTTTTGTCTAAGTGGCGCGAACAAGGGGCATTGTACATATAATCCATAGGTTCAAAAATTCGTTTTGAAATAGACAGTATAATATATGAAATAAAGGTAACATGAAACACATACGCAAAGAAAGAGACACAATACATCTGACTATCACAACTATAATATTTTCATCAAATCACAGGACCTTTGGATTAAATTTCAGTCAAAAACTCAGATTACATACGATAGTAGCTGTTTAATCAATTTTCCAACCAACCCTGCTTACATCAAAAAGATGAAATATATCAACAAGGGCGTTTCTTGGGCTGCCCTTCTTTCTAACTGTTAACCCTAAACTAGAAAAAACACGCCACATGCGCCAGAGACTCTTCGCATGGTACTATCCAAAAATAGGAAATAGTCATGCATGTCCACTAATGATTGTCTTCAGGTTCACCACGGTGTATGATCGTAGGTCAGGATCCAATGTGGGGAAATATGTTTCACTGTATCTCTTGATTGGGTATCCTAGTGAACAGGTGTCTGTAAAAGCTTGTTGTCTATAATATTGGCTTCGTCTTCTGTTATGCGGCCATTTGTTGGAGAATTGTGCACAGTAAAAATCTATTTGATTCTAGTGATTGTTATCAAAATGGTAGGATACTTTAGATGACACGTATCACTCAAAACTGCAGTAAATAAAATGTCACCCGTTAAACTTTCTCTTCCTGTGCGCTGGCAAGAGCCACGTGGATTTCCTTTTTGGCTTATTCTCCTTCTTTGGGATGCTATGTGTGCCTTTCTTCTTTCAACCTTTGCACCTCTCACAGCTAGACAATAATGTTATGCACCTCTTTAAGCTTCCTTTTCATCCATGCCATGTTCCCTCCGTGACTCTGTGCAACTGATGCTTCCACGGTCTTTGTCACTAGTTGTTTCCTTAATTCCCTGTTCTCCTGATAGAGCTTGACAATAGCTAACTTTTCTTGTTTTAGCTGCTAAGATGGCACTTCCACATTTTCTCCTATTGCATCTGCATTCCTCACTCTATTCCCACCTTCGGGGCTCGATTTCCCGGTAGGTTCTAGCCGGATGGCACATCTGAGTAGTTCTTCAGCTACCAATCTAACACACGGCTCTTCTGCAATTTGAGCCTTCATGATCTCCTCATTCTTTCTTGGCATGCCCCTTCTCTGAGGTAGTTGTTGTTGGGAGGAGGGGGACATTGCCGTCTCCCTTTCCTATGTGAATTTATTTTCTTCGACTGTTCTGCGACTTGATCTGGTCGTTTCTGCAGGTGAAAGAGTGGTGCCTTCCATGTCTTTGAGAATGTTTGTCGCTGGTGAGAAAGAATTCCAGTCTCTTTGGGGTTCGGACCTCGCAGTTATGTCGCTCCACGCACCTTTTCCTGTGCTCTGAGAAGCCACCATGGCACAACCAAGGTATACTTTGCACGCAGTGTATTGAACGAATGCACAGAAGGAGTGGTTCTGAAACAACTGGATTGGCAAGGGGAAAACTGCAAAAAACATTTAGGCATGTTTCTATGCTTGGAGGGAACGCTGAGCATATGATATTTATAGAGAATCGGCGAAGAGAGGGAAACATGCTAGAAGGCAGTGAATTTATGGCGACGAGATGTTTCAAGTCGAATTGCAGGTTGTCCATGGAAAATCCCCACGTGTAGGATGCAGGTGGTAAGGCTTGCTAAGCATGCCTAATACGAACGTCATGATTTTTCGTTCTCTAGGCCTTCATGATGAACTGATAATAATCGTTGTACTTGGTGACGTGACTTTTATTAACCACTTGACCCAACCAAGGCATGTAGAAAATGGCTTCTTAACGGAATTCAACCTTCTGGGAAAAGACACACCCGTACCACATATACAATTCCCGACTCTGACACCCTTTCCCATTTCCAAGGGCCAACTGACCATTTGCTGACTTCAAACTCACGGTGCTACGTACCTAAATTCACATGTTTGGGCACATGGGTCATAACGTGACTCAAAACTGACTCTAAATGGAAAGAAAAATGTCGACGCTAACACCACCAAAGGTGAAAGTCTACATCATGTGAATAAAGGAGTTGAGGTTAAACACATTAATGAGACTTTGTTTTATTACCGGTCATTAAGGTATACCATTAACAAACGTGAGACAACCTACCGATAATGAAAGTAGGTATCAAGGAACTGAGTATATTCTTACAAGTGTGAATAAAGGTGTTGAGGTCGAACACTTGAACAATCCATTGATCAGGAGACATTGATTTATTCCCAAGTGTCGATGGTGAGAAAACCTGCCACTGATGACTGCAAGCCTCTAAGTACTCATAAGACTCTAGGTCTTGTTTCTAGAATAGATGGGTTGAATTTGTTGGAAGGAGACTCGTTAAAAGGAGAGAATTAAGGCATCTCTCATCAATCATCACAAGGTACAAAGCAATATATTTATGATTTGGAGGAACTCAAATAAAGAACATGTTCACAAACCAATGACCCTATGCATATTTCACATGCACCAGATGCAAGCAGTGCATGAAAAAGGCCCTTTGAATAAAAACCAATAAGGAAAATTTCCTACAAAGGCGAGGAAACCACCAATAAGGAAAATAGAATCCAAGACACTACACAAATCTGTAATGTCCCCACTTTGGGACATTATCACAGGGCAGAGATTTATGATGACTAGAGTAGCCAGATGGGTGCTAGAGCGAGTACAGGGGTATTTGAGAGGCATTGTGGGGTCCAGTTTGTATTGATGATCATATTCCATCATTATGAGCCATTCCGCACAGGTTGGCTTTGGTTTCGTTGCATTCTGACGATTTCCAAGATTTTGACTATTTTGAGCTATAAGTCAATGGAATTCGCTGAAGAGGTCATTTTGGGCACATTACTTGGAAGAACCTCTCAGTGTAATAGCTCATTGGAATCGGGAGGAGAAACACTACAGGATGGGATGGATAGAAGTGACTTTTAATGGCCAGGGAAGCCACAAGGAGAGATAAGGAGCTTTTCAAAGGTAAAAAGGTTAATTAATTAATTAAAGTGATTTAATTAATTAATTAAATATTAATAAAATGAAAGTCACTTTGGAGGGACAAGGTGAGCCAAAAATTATAAAGGAAAGGCAAGGGCCTCTTCTCATGCATTCATGTATGATCTTATTTTGATTTCTGGCTTCTAGCTAGTGAGCCCAATATTGGGGGTTTTGAGGGTTTTGACATAACAAACCCTAGAGGACGATTCGGTGGTGAAAGATTCCACCTATCTTGTCCCAAGCTTGGTCTCAGAGATGCAACATTCTCCCACACCATTCTAGTTCCAGATCTACTCAGTTGCAGGAGGATTCTACATCAGTTTCATGTGCAGATAGAGAGAGGGTGCACCAGTTCGTCCTGTGATTTAGTAAAACTCAGATCTAGGGAGATTCGCTTGAGATCTGAGCCCTAAACTTCTCCCATGGGATTCTCATAGCCCGATATATATTCTTGGAGAGTTTCAGAGAATTTGGAGGCCTCCTTCATCAGGGTCGAACCAGCTAGGGTTTCAGTCATCTATTGGGGCACCCCATTCATTGGGAAATTCAGATCTACGGAGATTGAGAGGGAGCTTGGAGATTCAGGCACCTGGGTTATTCTTACCATTGCCCGATCTATATTCTTGGAGAGTTTCAGAGAATTTGGAGGCCATCTTCATCAGGGCCGAACC
>JASDQU010100872.1:326481-361716 GCA_032191745.1 Picea mariana
CCCTCCGTTAAAGTTCGAAAAGCACCGGGGGGGGTCCGGAATTTTTTATGTCCGTGGATTAATCTTTGGGATGTGTGCATATGAAGTTGTGGGAGGGTAGAAACTTAGGATAGTATTATTATTATTATTATTATTTTTTAATATTTTTTATACGTTGTATTTTATTTTGTTTTGTTTTGTTTTTAATTTGTTTCGTTTTATTATATTTTTTATTGTTGTTTTAAGTTTAATTTTTATATGTTTTGTTTAATTAATATTATTTTAACATTTAACACTAACCTAAAATAACCTAAACACTAACTTAATTATTAGCTAATTAATTAATTAATAATTAATCAATTGCTAACAAAACTAACTTAGCTTATTGGTCTAATTACACTAACTTTATTAACCTTATTAATTTATTGTTCTTTTTGTTTATCCTAAGTTTGGTTTATGCATGGATGGTTGGTGGGATAATGGAGGATGATGTCATGAGGCAAGGGAGGTATGGTATTGCCAGTATGGTGGTAAGTTGGAAGGGTGGTAAGTAGTAAGTGGTCTAGAGCGAAGGAGGTGTTGGAGCCGCCTTTGTTTTTTCTAGGCCGTCACAAGTTTCATTTTTAATGCTCGAAGTTGAAAGATGGTTTTCGTATTTTCCATCTGTGGTTTCAAAGTCTCTGAAGCTTTATCACACAAACAATGATGATTTTTGTACTCTCGAGGCGAGTCCTACCTTTCATAAAAATGTTTCCTCTTTTTGTTCTACCTCGGGATCTCGTAGGTCGGATGCTATAAATCATGTAGTTCACACGTCCCGAGCAACGAAATGGCGAAATCGTTTTAATTTTTCACCTAGGGCAGTAACAGGAGTAAAGTTTTCCTAAACCTTGATTAAACGTCATCGGGTTTTTGCACCTCGACGTTCACCAAACCCAAAAGTTTATTGTCTTAGCCCCGATAGCCGAGAACACGAATTCCTTATTTTAGTAACCCATGTCAAGGTTAAAAGTAAAAGCTAAACCATGGTAAAAGTTCTATCGGCAATTCGCCACTCGGTGTTTTATTTTTTAAAAGTTACACCATCTAAACCCCGACTCACGAAATCACGATAAGGATATAAACATAATTAATTAATCACTAAACCTGAGTTTATATTCCCTTTTTATTAAGTCATATTATTGCGATCTCGCGGTTTTGTAGGTCGGCATGCAAACCTCCCAGAAACTTATTTTCGAAGCTCTGAGTCGCGATATGGTGAATATAATAATTATGAAATTAATTGAGCCCCTAATCATGATTACGTTTTTATTTTAAAATCGATCATCGCAGTCTCGGGTGTTATACGTTCAAAGTGTTAAAGTAAAATCCCCGATATAACGAGTACCAAAATACTGATTAACATTGGTAAAACCGGATTAATTAAGCTAAATCAATACATATCCCACATTTCAATGCTTGCATGATTTACGAGGTAGCCTTATTCTTTCCATACGCCAACTAACATTTTAAACCGCAAAATTTATGACATTAATGAGGAAATAGTGCAAATCGATGAATAAAGATCGGATTTTATGGCTAAATTTATTTCTAAAAACGATTTGACAGACCTGTTCTGAAAGGTACCGAGTTTTCGAATATATATAAGATCTGGTTCATTATAACAAATGCATTTTCATATTACACAGAGAACATTTTCTCAGTGAGCTGACTTCTGTATGTATACGTATTTCTATCGCAGAAGAGCTAAAACACAATCTCCAGCCATGGCTCTGCGAAAAGCATCCAAAGCCAGTGTTGAGGTTTCGGGACATGGCTCTGACAAAATTGTTGATACTTCACCTCGAAGTATCGACTCGGTCCTGAATTGGTCATTCGTTTCAGATGTTCTGCAGGCCGAATTGGTGGATTATTTTGATGACTCCAACAACAATGAAAAAGATGACATAACCACCAAGTATAAGATCATCATTCAATCCAGAATGCATAAAGTAGCAGCCAGACCACAATTGCTTCCATATTATGACATGGTCTGATGGGCATTAGACCATGTGGACATACCGACCAGAACCATCATGAATGAGCAGAAAGTCACCATTGGGACTTTTAGGCCGGAACATCTGCAAGCCATGTATAAGCTGCCCACAATGTCTGACTATACATATGGCACCGAATTCTTGGACGAGTTCAAGTAGAAGGAATGCGTACAGTATGATAAAACCATGTCCATTTTAATAAGAGATTGTGTTTCACACGCCATGAAGTTCAGGGCTGATAGCCACGACATATATTCAATAGATTCCTTAGAACCACAATACAAGTATGTTTCCATGATGGCATGTAGGTTATATGGGAGAGAGGAAACCTCACATTTTTTTCTTCTGTGGGTGCCTCTAATGTTTCGGGTTGTCGAAGGCAGTTTCTTCGACTAGGCGAAAATGTTGTCCGACAGCTTGACCGGTCGGGTCACAGAGTATCAGGCACAGAAAGAGAGTGGAAAGACATCTTCATTCTTCATGTCTGCATACATTATGGATGACGTTTGTTTTTTGACACCATTTCCCTTAATGAGCTGGAGTTGGACTACAGTAGAAGACGAGCCCATACACATCTATCATTCAAAATTATGGGAAAACAAAGCGGCAAATTTCGTGTACGAAATCTTCAACTGGGTGATGGTGCCTCTGCATGTCACTATTTTCGGTCACCCACCACCCAGGATCTCAGACAATATAGTAACAAATCTAAGCAGCATAGCAGACTGGTATGTAGAAGCCAAATTTTCATACCTTAGAGTTTTTAGGGCTTCCATTCCCCCACATGCATTGCCATTGTTTATTCCCAACAAGCTGGCTTTCCATGAGGTTGCTAGACAAACAGTAATCGGTGGTATAATCAAGGAGCTTAAGGAATACTCAAAGAAGGTATGGCCACCTTTTCCTGTTCATTTAAATTCTTATTCTTTATTAGATTTCAGGCATGCCAAAGCTGAGGCAGCAGCCCTAAAAGACCTAAATTTGGTCCTCCATGAATACAAGAAGCATGATCCGCAAAGGGTCGTGAGCAATCATTTGGCTAGTTGTGGGCTCAAGAGATTTGAGCACGAGAATTCACCCTCGGATGAAATTTTCTGAGGTGCGAGGTCCTATGCCGAGATCCTAGCTCGGATACAAACCTTGGCACCTGAGGAAAGAGCCAATGTTTTGAAATTCCAAGAACATCGACACAGTTGTCTTTCCGCAGTGCTGCGGGGTGAGAGTCCGAGTATGGCGGAAGTGAAACAAAGAGATGCCGAAGGCTATAAGGATGCAAATCCTGATCAAGAAAAACACTAGGACGAGGGAGAGCAAACCAAGAGTTCGAAAGAAGAAATAAAGACTCCCGGCCCTCTGAAGAAACAGAGTCTGGTTACTACTCTGAGAAAATCAGCAAAGAAGGTCGGAGAACCTATCACATCAGTTACTCCCTTGCAGTCGACTCAAGGAAATATTGATGCAGGATGGATCTTCAATGAAGATTTGAGGCCTATAAGGGTAGAAGAACTCCCTTCGAATGAGTTTTTCTTCGATAAGAAGAGAAAGGCAGTGGTAAAAAGGGAATTTTATCAGGAAGGAGAGTCAACGACCAATAAATACAAAGTTATAATTGATGGAAAAGATAATAAGAATGAACAATTTGCGACTGAAATAGCAGGGACATTAGGAGCATATGCCACGATGAATCAATTTTCAGTCTGGGTCTTAAAAAACCAGTTGAAACGAAAGAATTGCCTCATCAAGACCCTGGAAGCTAGACTAGCCATAACAACAGAGACTGCCAAAGACCAGGCAAGTGTGGGTATAGAGCAAGCGAGGTTGGCCAATAAGAATGAGATAGAGCTGCTCAAGTCTAAGATCGAACAAGCGCAACTGGTGGTTCGGGATGGTCAGGTGCAAGCGAGTCAGCAAAAAGATTTGATCCAACAGCTGCAAGCTAGGGTGGAAATCGCCGAAAGCAAAGTGATAGATATTGGGATGTTTCAATCCCAGTCGATGGAGATTCGGGGCAGAGTCTCTGCGGCCCAATGAAATTTACTCGGCAAGGTAGAGAAGATTTGAGACAACTGCTTGCTGGTAAATCAAGTTTTGGAGAATTTAAGTGCTAGAGAAAGGGAAGCTGGAGCAGCACGGGTCGCCTTCAAAGAGGCTGTAATAGCCACAAATAGCAAGGATTCGGGAAGCACTCCCAGGTTCACCATTTTGGAGCAGACCAGAGGAAACATTCTATTGAAAGAATGGGAGCACAGCATCTTGGAAGGCAAGCTGCAAGACAAAAAGGTAACGAATTCCTTAAAAGAGGCCTTCAGTTCTATAGATGGAAATATGCTAGGCATTAATAGCGGGGGTAGTGCCGAGGCGTTGATTCAAATGAATATGGCAAAAATCTCACTTGATCTAAAGGAAAAAGAGGAAAGAGATTCGGCTGAGATCTCCCAAGTGACTATGGTGGACATAGTCCAAATAGACAAGTGTATGATCAAACCAAGCACGCAATTATGCACTATCGACATCATAGACAGAGAGATAGAAGATAGGCTGCCGCAGTTAGCCCAAGAATGTTACTTTTTTGAAGCCAGTTGTCAAGCAGAACCGTCGAGGCTGATATCTCAACTCATTGAAAGATGTGTCACCTGTACCAAGCACACGCGAGGACAAATGTCTGGCACCAAGTGAAGACAGAGAAGAAGAAATGGAGCGATTGCTCTCCTCCCTATCATAACCAAATTTTTGTAATGATTGAGATTCTATCTTATTGTAAAACTATATAAATATACGATAGAAAGAAATGAGGGGGGTTGAACCTTTTTGTGTCGATTGTAACAGAGTTTTTACACTTTGAGAGTTAATACAAAGCAAATCTGAAGATTCTCAATTCCGTCACGACTGTGTTATGAGTTTGTTTTCTTGTATCTCATATTTCATTTCATTTTATATTCTTATCTGATGAATGCTTCGTTATAATTTAGTACGGCCACTACTATAGCGAATGAATTTTGGTTTTCTATAATTGTTTACTGTTTTTCCTCTGTACCAACTATCAGCGAGTGTAAGACCAGTCAACACTTTCAGAATTCTAAATACATTTTACACTTCATCGGGTTATTTCCTTACATTTTTCTTCCTATGTTTATACGTGATATTCTCCCTTGATAGGAGCCTTACTCTATAGAGAGCTAAATGTTTTTCTCCCACCTCATACTTTTTATTGAGATATAACTCAGTTACGGGAAAGAGCCTTTGATTTGCACCCCATTTTATTTTCGAAACCGTAAATTCTCTTTTATACGACCGAATTGAGACAACACTTAATTTCTCTCTGAAGTTTTTCTTATTTTATTGTTCCTCCATGACTATCCCTGTGCCAACACAACCCAACATCGAACCTGGATTATCAAATCAAGCTCACATTGCCTTAAACCTTTTCGACACTATTCTTAAAACAACTACTACCCAGGTCGAACTCGAACGTTCATGGGTAGCGATTGAACAGGAAACAACCATCCAGGAACAGTTGGAAGCTAGACAACGCCAATGTAGAAATCTTCCCTAGTTTCCTTTGCCGAAGGTTGACATTTCTCTTTGCTCCACCCTTTAACCACTTTCGAATGCCTAGACACTGTACTTCTAAGCCTTAAGTATAGACTCTGGAACAACAGGAGGTTTGATGCAATGGATTGATGACGCGTTGGGACAGGGCCCACCGAAAAAACTGCCTCATTCCGGACCTCCCCCACCGTTAAAGGAAGAATGGTCGAGGGGGTCCAGAATCCCCTGTAGACCGTTCATCTGCACGATATCATGATGATTGTAGATCTGTGCACACTTGTTAGTCACCATTCCGGACCCCCCCCCACCATTAAAAGAAGAATTGTCGAGGGGGTCCAGAATCCACTATCACTCGTTGATCTACGCGTTGCTAGATCGACTGTCGATCTATGCGTTGCTAGATCGACTGTCGATCTAAGCGTGTTCTTTATTCTCCAGGCTTGAATGCAGCGAAAACTTAGGCTTAGTGATTTTTGTGGGTTTTGTGTGCTGCTTCCCTTGCTTTTGTCTCCATGGGGTTAGGAAACACCACTTAGCATCAAAAATCATGATTTTTCTTTTCTTTTCCTTTCCTTGAAAATAATTTGCAGAAATGAAATATTATTTGCATGCCAAAATACATCTAGAGTGAAAATTTTCTAGTCAACAGATGATCCTATGAATTATAGGGTTATAAAAGTGGCTCCACCTAGGGATGGTAGCTCTTTTGGGAGGTGTCAAGAATCACTGAACTCTAAATATGCAGACTGGTGCTTTATTCACCGGGTTGATCCCAAAATTATTCTGCAACCAGTACATGATTTGATCTTTCAACCGAAACCAAACCAAAATGAACACTGCTAAAAAAGAGATGCTCAGAATGTTGAGCTTATTCACATTCTCCTACCTACCCTATACTACTGAAAATCATGCTAAATCAAATAATACAAAAATGCCAATGAAGCCAATCAAGTAGCTTCTCTACTAGCTCTACTCTTTCAATGTTTTCAATCAATATCAGAAATAGAACTTGAATAGGCATCATGAAATGCTTTTTATCACGATCTTCATCACAAGAGGCTTGATAATCATGACACATAACAAAAAAACTGGAAATACATTGTGGCTTTGTGATGAAAAAATTCTCTATATAAATAGCCATTGGATCAAGATAAACTTGACCTATTACTGGATATTCAAATTTAACCCACTCGACTTCATGATTCGATGTTATAGTTGTGATATTTTCATCTTCATGTACTTACAGACATGGTTGCAACTTTTCTGATGGGTTCTGAAATGATGCTTCTGCTGAACACACCTCTGTAACTGACTGCTTGATCATGTCAATATCATAACAACTTTTCAGCTCATGACTGGCGAGTGAAGAATGATTTTGACCACACAAGTCATCCAACCGATCAGCTATTGGATCTTGAAAAGACTGGCAAGATGACCGCATTGATTCAAATGAAATTTCCTGACTTTTTATGTATTTATCCTTCAACACTTGCTCAAGAGTCTCCTTCAAAATTTGAAATGAATTGTAATCTAATGGGACAGAATTACATTCCATTGTTTCAAATCTTGTTTTGAGCTCTGGACTTCCATCTGGACTTTGAAAATCAAGGGAAATTAGTGACTATGATTTTGGGTCTAAAATAGGTCCCATGTCATCAATGACGTCCTTTAATAACTCATCAGAATTTTTTTTGTCTTCACTATTTACAACTTGCCTAGAGTTTCTTTTCAGAAATTGAAAAGATGAGAAACATAAGGGAAAAGATTTTTCCCTTACTCTAAAAATTTATGCATTCTCCTCATCGCTGTCATGATTGTTGGGTAGAGGTTGATTGTCATATCTAAGATGTAACCTTATCTTCCTCTTGCCAATGATGAATTGTTGGTTTCTTTGAACAATCAACATCTATTTCAGCCTCATGATCATCATCATATTGATCACACTTGGGTATATTATGCCAGTAAGAAAATTCATCAAACATGCACATCATATCAGTTGATGGCTCTTCAACAAGATGAGTTGGAACTTCATCTTTGAATATATTGTGAATTGAATACATGAAAGAATCATTATCCAAACCATGGTATCAAGGGTGAGTTGCAAAATGTTTGGGAAGTGTGACCTTTTCTTTCTCTGAAATCAATGGAACATGATGTCTTTGGACAACAAGCTCATCTTTCCTACTAATCTTCTGCATCATCTCTTCCATGGCACTAGCCAAGATGTCCAGTTTAGCTTTTGATGACTTCAACTGCTCCTTTTCTTTTTTCTTTACCTTTGACATTTTGATTAGCAAGTTGGCCTCCACATCAACTGCAATGTTCTTCATTTCTTTGAGAGTTGCAGTGTTCCTTTCTCTTAATTGGAATGCCATCTCATGATTGAAGGCATATGGGAAATGCAACTGAGTTGATCCTAGGGGTGGTCTTATATCAATAGGAATTGCATGATATATCTTATTGAACCTTGCTGAAAACTGAGGTACTGTCTCTCCTAGTTGTCTTTTCAAATGGTCATATTCTTCTAGGATGATAAAGACATTTCTCATGATCACCCATCGATCTAGGAAAACTTGCACAAACTAATGRAAATTGTTAATGCTTGCATCTGGGAGATTTTTAAACCAATTCTTAACTTTACCTTGCAAACACAGGGAAAACATCCTTATATATACAMCGWCAACTTCAACCTCATAAAGATCAAGAAAATATTCAAACCTATGGATGTGTTTTTTAGCAGTAATATCATAATTCTCTCCATCAAACCTGGGAAGATTATTGGTGTAATTTGCAGGGAGGTCATGGAGGATAGGAGGAAAATCTAGGGGMTTGTATCTGTCTGAGATTTTGGCAGGTATAGGAGGTGAAGCAAGAGGCTTACAACCATCCAGAGCTTTAGCAAGAGTAGGAGATAAAGCAGGAGGCTTATGTCTATCAAGGCTTCCTATAGGTGTAGGAGTGGGTACCAAAGCTATGGGAATGGGCTCAATCCTTTGAGGTTCATCAGGTTGAAAATGGTCATCATGAATTTCAACAATATGCTCTAGACCAGGATCATGATAAGAGAAAAATTAATTGTAGATGAAACCAATAATATCATGAATACAATTTGAGCTTGAGTACCTGGTCTTTCCAAGTTGCTTGGTCATGCTCCAGGTTCTTCCTCCAGTGGAGTATTTGAGTTGGCACTATCTGGAGTTGTTTGGATTCACCAGGTGAATGATCTTAGCCTTCTTGTGTCTGCTCACTATCCACCATCAATGATCAGATCTGGAACTTGAAGTGCACTACTAGGGAAATTTCCCCAGTATGGTCACCATTATGTTATCACTCTGTAATTTTCCCAAGGCTGTGGAGGCAGTCACAGAGGCAACATCAAAACCACTTCGAGTCTCAGATCTAGCCCTCCAAGACTTAAAGAGGGATCTCTCTATTTGATATAGATTTGTTTGAATAGATATTAGGCTAGATAATGAGTTCAGAGTTTGGATTTTTAGATTTGAGGTGTTTGGGAGATCGAAAACTTGTATTTTCATTGGGCCATGGGGTCTACCTTTCTGAAAATGAATCTATCTCAGATGTAAAATATTGTCACCACAGGGAAGGATAGAAAGACTGCTAGATAAAATTGAATTAAATGAAAGTGGAGGAGAGGAAAAGAAGGTAAAATCCACCAAGCATAGGAGTAGATAATAATTCCTATGCTCAACTTTAGACGAAAACATGCAGACCATTAGAAGACCAGAAATAGAGTGAAAAAAACAAGTTTTGTTCATAATATTTATTTCAATGATTGGATCAGGGAAAACATCAAATGGATTAACAGAGAAAGAAAATAGTTACTTAGAGAAAAACATCACCAGGGAGTCTAACATAAGAATCCTGCAGCTACAATTTTTATTTTTGGAAAGTCATCCAGAAAATTACAATGTATCCCTTGTGGGGCATGAATCCTAAGCTCAATAATAAACCCTTTTACATTAAACTCACATCAATAAATAGGATATATCCGCCAACAATTTTTTTAAGTTGGATTCAACTGCCTCGGCCAAAAATAGCAACAAATCCCCAAAAATCTTGAACTGTCTACCATGAAAGACGGGTCGAATTTCTGTAAAAAAGGGGCTCGCATAGACCTCCGTCTCTCTTCAATGCTGACACCTAGGAAAACAATGAAGGAGGTTATTGTATATGGGAATGTTCTGGACAAAAACCTCATTTTGTTTCTCCGAATTAGCCTCCATCTCGCCGTAACAACTCCTGTAAAATTAGGACTGTAACAGAAAAATGCAAAACTAGAAAAAGGGTCTTGAAGATGGCTTCGAGTATCCCTTCTCATGGCACCTATGCAAAAAAAGAGAGATTTTTTTTTCTTCATCCCATTACAGAGAAAAACTCTCTCGGTTTTTAAAAATAAATTTTCATTTGCCTATAATCTGCTTCAGAAGAAGATTGGTCAAAAATGGAAAAACAATGGTTTTGTGAAAATGCGGGAGGGCGGTTTTGGAGAGGTAAGTGGTATTCCAGACCCCCTCTGAGGTGGTAAGTGGTATTGGGAAGGTGGGGTCCAAAATCACCTGGAGGTGACAAGTGTCCCTCCCAATACCATTATTCCAGACCCCCCCCCCCCCNGAAAAGCATGGGGGGGTCCGGAATTTTTTATGTCCATGGATTAATCTTTGGGATGTGTGCATATGAAGTTGCGGGAGGGTAGAAAATTAGGATAGTATTATTTTTTTTTTTTTTTTAAATATTTGTTATACGTTGTATTTTATTTTGTTTGTTTTTTAATTTGTTTCATTTTATTATATTGTTTATTGTTGTTTTGTTTAATTAATATTATTTTAACATTTAACACTAACCTAAAATAACCTAAACACTAACTTAATTATTAGTTAATTAATTAATTAATAATTAATCAATTGCTAACAAAACTAACTTAGCTTATTGGTCTAATTACACTAACTTTATTAACATTATTAATTTATTGCTCTTTTTGTTTATCCTAAGTTTGGTTTATGCATGGATGGTTGGCAGGATAATGGAGGATGATGTCATGAGGTAGGGGCGGTATGGTATTGCTAGTATGGTGGTAAGTTGGAAGGTGATAAGTTGGAAGGGTGGTAAGCAGTAAGTGGTCTAGAGTGAAGGAGGTCTGATGCAATGGATTGATGACACATTGGGACAGGGCCCACCAGAAAAACTGCCTCATTCCGGACCCCCCCCCAACCGTTAAAGACAGAATGGTCGAGGGGGTCCAGAATCATCTATCGACTGTCCATCTGCACGCTTTCATGATGATTGTAGATCTGTGCACACTTGTTAGTCACCATTCTGGACGCCCTCCCCACCGTTAAAAGTAGAACAGCCGAGGAGGTCTGGAATCCACTGTCAGTCGTTGATCTATGTGCCGCTAGATCGACCGTTGATCTAAGCGTGTTATTTATTCTCCAGGTGCAAATGCAGCAAAAACTTAGTCTTAGTGATTTTTTTGGGTTTCATGCACTGCTTCCCTTGCTTTTGTCTCCATGGGGTTAGGAAACATCACTTAGTGTCAAAAATTATGAATTTTCTTTTCTTTTCCTTTCCTTGAAAATAATTTGCAGAAATGAAATATTATTTTCAAGCCAAAATACATCCAGAGTGAAAATTTTCCAGTCAACAGATGATCCTATGAATTATAGGGTTATAACAGGGTGTAAGGGCATAAACACCGAGGAAGCCACTTGAGAAGAGAAAGAAACATGGCAAGAGTGACTCATGTGAGGATATATGTTTCCCCCAGATGAAGGAACTTTGTGAAGGGGCTTTCCCACACTATAAAACTGAATCCCCCCAGATGAAATACCAGAGGACAGAAGGAGGTCTTCCATGGGAAAATAAGTCGTAGGAACAAACATAGCAGAATGACTGCGCATTTGAGCACTTCCTCCTAGAAAAATGAAGCAATTATTGGATCCATAGGAAGGAATATTCCAAACTCCTATTGTCAGAGTTGGTTGAGGGATATGACTCCCACCAAACTAAAATAGAGAATAAGGAGGCATCATGCCCCCATACCCAAAACTAGGATTCACATAAGGAGATGAGACAGAGGATGGAAAGTGTGAAGACATGTATGGCATACCATGAGAAAAATGATTAGAGGCCCAAGGTATTGGTTGAGTATCATGATTCGACATACCACTCGGAAATAAAAAAGGATTCGTCCCCATGGAATGAGAAAATACCATGGGCTGGGTAGTGCTAACTAAGGGAGTCACGGGGACTCCACTAACCATAGCAATGAAAACTCACGACACAATAAAAAATCCTAAGGCCAACTAATAATCAAAGAGCACACCAAAATAAACACCCAGCCCAGGATGAAAATACAACCAATGATAAGGATGATGAGAAAGAAATTTTGCCCGAAAATTCAACCAAAGAAAGGTTTCCTATCACTCTGCAGGAACTTAACATTCATGACAGAGACCTAAGAGAACTCAACAACTGTCAACACTTAACCAACAAACATCAAACTCATAAATCAAGCAAAAAAGGATGATGTACGTGACTATTTAGGAGAAAAACGTGTATATACACATCCTACATAACGACAACTCACGTATGTACACGACTATCAGGAAAAAAACCACATATATGTATTGAAACACTATGAGGTTAAGGATAAGTCCAAGAAACTTAGACTCAAATTGAAAAGAGGTTTTCAAGCAATCAGACGAAAAGAAACTCAAGATAAATGAGAGCAATCAAAGGAGAAAAACACTCCAACCCCCGAAAAGAAGATTCTTTCCCTAGTATGGTCTCCAATTTTGTTATGAAGAAAATCACTCTATGGCATGGGGTAAACCAAAAAAGATGGAAATGATTGCAGAAATCAACTCTAATCTCAAGCATGATATATAAATGAATATGCTAACAAGACAAGATAAAGAGCCTACCTCATCCAGACTTTCGATGAAGTCCATCGTTGAGCTCTTGAGTCAAAGAAATACACCTGCAACTTGTCCTCAACAACCAAGATATGCAAGAATATGGTGATAATATATAAATTTAGCAAATATAATAGAATAATCCATCAATATTCATAACAAATATGCCCATGGAATAACAATTCAAATATTTGCAAGACATTAATTGGATGAGAAAAGCATATTTCTATTAAAATGTAATCAACAAAAGTGTATGAATGACAAACTTCTGTGTCGGTACATTCGGAATTGAGAAACTAAGTCCCTTCTAATTGGGCCTCCACCTTTTCAATCCTCCACCAAAGGCAAGCTCATATAAGAGAGACAATGAGGTTCCCCATCAAATAGGAAAGAGCTTGGGGGCTAAACAATGTGTTCAGACTTAAAATGACAAAGGGATGCCGACTCAATATGAAGTGAATAATTTCTCTAGAGTAAATTTTCTCTCAAAGTTAAATTCTTCTCCTCTTCCACAGTTTGGATATGGCCCAGTTTATAGCCTTCAAATAGAACTGAAGGGCTGAGTTAGAACGTTTCTAGTATATGGAAGGTCAAGGATCATGTATCTCATGACATGACATGGAAACCTGACACCATTTTTTAATTTTGGGCACAGAACCCAATGTACATGAGTTGTAGTGGTGCAACCTGTGTATACACATGTTGTATAGTTGTTAAGGCGTGTATATGTGGAAAAATACAATTTTTATCTTTGGGAAGTGAAAAAAGGGACTTCAAGTCTGCATAAGGAAATGGAAAAGGCCTTTTGAGCAAGTTTACATGAGGAGAGGAAAATATTTATATAAAAAATGCCCCCTAATGTGTGAGGTCAGAGGAGTATATGTGATGGCTTAAATACATTATAATTCCCATAAGTGGATTAATGGAGACCCAGCTTGAAAAACTATTTGCTCATAAGAATATTACATTTCATAATGACTTTGTACACATGGATTCCATCTTGAGTTACACTGCATATCCATGTGGAAATATACCAAATAGTTGTTCATGGCCATGAATACGCAATACAAAAGTAGATACATGGCATAGGATATCATAGTCATGAACAAGGTCCAATGAAAACTAGTCTCAAAATCAATCTAAAGATATATGTATACAATGAAGTACAATCTAATCTCCCTTGATCACTGAAGTCATATAGGTACTGGTCCAATGAATGATAATGACAATTCAGGAAAGTTGCAACTATGAACTGATGTATTCAATTATTCTACATGATCCACCAGAGGTGAAAGTCTACATCACGTGAATAAAGGAGTTGAGGTCAAACACATTAATGAGACTTTGTTTGATTACCAGTCATTAAGGTATATCGTTAACAAATGTGAGATAGCCTACCAGTAATGAAATTAGGTATCAAGGCATTGAGTACATTCTTACAATTGTGAATAAAGGTGTTTAGGTTTAAAACTTGAATAATACATTGATCATGATACATTGATGTATTCCCAACTTTCGATGGCAAGAGAACCTACCACTTATGACTGAAAGCCTCTAGGTACTCATAGGACTCTAGGTATCGTTTCCAGAATAAATGGGCTAAAGTCGTTGGAAGGAGACCCACTGAAAGGAGAGCATTAAGGCATCTCTCATCAGTCAACATAAGGTACAAAGAAGTATTTTGATGAATTGGAGGAACTCAGATGAAGAACATGTTCACGAACCAACGACCCTGTGCATATTTCACTTGCACCAGATGCAAGCAGTGCACAAAAAATACCTGTTGAATAACAACCAATAAGGAAAATTGTCGACAAAGGAGAGGAACCCACCAATAAGGATAATGGAATCCAAGACACTACATGAATCCCAATGTGTGAATAGATTTATTTCTGTCGAACAAAAGGGAAACACCCCAGTCAACGACCAATGAGGAGATGTTGATTGTTGGGTTCAAGGCTACCTACCCATAAGGAAATTAGGACCAAAGTGCATGGTATGGCTGACATGCAAATTCAAGAGTTTTAAGAAATTTTTGACACGGGATAATAGACATCCTTTGAACAAGAGAATGATACATATGGATGACTCTAGAAGCATAAACTCAACGATGAAACTTTGTGATGCAGGAGGCATCAATCAAACTATCCATAGGGACTGAAAGATTAACCAGTCAGAGGAGTAAACCCTAAGTAACAAGATCAACTTCCTAATTTCATTCTAAACCCAAAATTTGGATGACAAGTAGAATCAAAAGTGTGTACTAAGTTCAAAGACGACACCATTGCTGCCAACATGTGATAATATCCTTTTCGCACCCATTATTTTTGTTTTTTCATAGAAAAATTAATGCTATGATACATAGGAGGAAACGAGTGTTGTGAGTAAGCAATTGGTTCTAGCAGTGGAACATACCTATGCTCAATGCAAGGGGTAACATGCAGGATATGGACACTTGGGGGAATGTTTTCGTGTAAGGTACAGGGTGCCAAGATGCAAAGGATATAAAGAAGGCCCTGCTTGGATGATGATGCAAATTGCTTGAGATAATAGGCTTATAATGCGAAAGAGGGAACCATAAATAGGCTTAATACTGCAATCAAGAGAATGAGATGCAATTATAACTTAACTCCAAAGAATGTCCTTTTTCATAAATTTAGTCCCCTAGGCCCGAAAAAGTATAAAACAATACCCAAGAGAAATCTTCTAGCCACTAGTGACTAGAGTATTCATTTTTAAAAATTAGTTTACTTGGTCTGAAAAAGGGTTAAACTTACACCAAATTGACGTCTTTTCAGATCCAATTAATGAGTGTGAATGAGACAAGTTCACTTGGAAATCTTTTCACTTTTTTAGAGAGTAAAAAAAGAGCTTAAACAAGATTGGGGGATGTTGTTCTAAGCAACATATGATGGGGGAGGCCAAGGCTCTCATGCAAGACTTCTATCGAAAGTTAGCAACTCACAGAAAACTGACACAAGCTTGGGAAAACTCAAATCTTTCCAAGTTGAGGAGGATAAAATACTTGCAGAAGTTACCTTATCTACAATATATCAAAGAATGCCCATTATTTGGAAGGGTGTAGAAGAAGGAATTCAAGGCTATACAAGATCATTCTAATCAAAGGAAACCACCCTAGGAATTTGAGGGAGTGTACTCAAAGAGATTGGAATTCTCCCTTATGCAAAAGGTACATAAATAGAAATGCTAAGGACATGGTCGAAAGAATCATCACCCCCCAAAAGAAGAGTGGGATTTACCGAAGTTTGCATCAATAATGCCACTTCCTTAGACTTGTCACTCTCCAATATAGGAGTGGGATTGACTGAATATTTCATCAGAATGACCACTTCTTCAACCATTGGTTGAATAGGATGCAATACAACAAGGTCAAGAGATGCATCACCCCCAAAAATAGGAGTGGTGTTGGCCAAATATTTCATCAACACAATCATTGGTTGAACAAGATGCAAGACAACAAGTTCAAGAGACACATCACCCCCTAAAATAAGAGGGGTGTCGGATGGATATTTCATCGGCATGAACTTTGTATCAACCAAAGAAGAACTAAAATGTTGGTAAAACAAAGACGACTCAGAACCCGAAGGGACCCCAGGAAAGGACCACGCTTCTTGTACTACAACAATAGCAGGGCACGAAAGAGTAAGTTGATCTCCTTTGAAAAGCCTACAAAGTAACTTGGGCTTATGTATTATATGTCTAGGCTTCCCAATCATATGAATTCCCCCAACATGACTTGTAGTGGATGGAGAAATTCTCCAAGCATGATTTGGAGAGGATAGTAGAAAATATCCATTATGACTAGCAGAGGTTGGTGATGAATCCCCAACATGACAAACAAAGGTTGGTGATGTATGTGTAGTGTGACTATTAGTGACTAGAGTTGTTCCCCCAGCATGACATGTAGTTGTTGGTTGTTAGTATTCAACAAGACTTGCAAATGTTATTGAACTATCAACAACATGACTAGCAGAGGTTGGTGATATAATGCCAGTATGACTTGCAATGACTAGACTGGTGGCCATGGTTTGTTGCGCCATTTGAGACCAAGGTTTTGGGAAAGACTATTTTTCATAAATCATGAGCTAGGAAGGGTTATGGTATACACCATGGCTTTGTTCAGTAGAATAATATCATCCTCCAAACTTATTCATAAATAGGTGTAAGGGCATCGACATCGAGGAAGCCGCTTGTGAAGAGAAAGTGACGTGAAAAGGGTTACTCATGTGAGGATATATGTTTCCCCCATGTGAAGGAACTTCATGAAGGGGAGTTCCCATACTATAAAAATGACTTCCCCTAGATGAAATACCAGAGGACAGATGGAGGTATACCATGGAAAACTCATTCCTAGGAACCGACATAGCAAAAGAAGCATAGATGGATGATATGTAATAGGTAGAATGACCACCCATTTGAGCACTTTCTCCTGGAAAAGTGAAGTCAGGATTGGATCCATAGGAAGGAATATTCTAACCTCCTACCATAAGATTTGGTAAAGGGATATGACTCCCACCAAACGAAAAGGGAGAATAAGGAGGCATCATGCCCCTAGACCCAAAACTAGGATTCACATAAGGATATGAGACAAAGGATGGCAAGTGTGAAGAGTTGTCTAGCATACCATGAGAAAAATTATTAGAGGCCCAAGGTATTGGTTGAGTATCATGATTCATCATACCACTAAAAACTAAAAAAGGATTCGTCCCCATGGAATGAGCAAATACCATGGGTTGGGTAGCATTAACTGAGGGAGTCATGGGGACTCCACTATCCATAGCAATGAAAACTCATGACACAATACAAAATCCTAAGGCCAACTAATAATAAAAGAGCACACCAAAAAACAAAAAAAAGGGCCAATATGCACACAAATAGGATAAAGTGGTTGAAAGGGGCCTCCCTCCCTAAAGTAGGTATGCCTCACCCAAGAGGGTCCTGAGACTCCCTTCAAAATATCGGAGGTATTAGAATCAGTTATTAGGGACCTTGTGGGCTTAACAACCAGTTGGTCAGATCCCTCTGGAGAGGTAATCCTCCATAAAGGTTGTGTGGTGTCTAACCCTTATCTAACTCAGGGTACCTGTAGATTAACCTCGTCAATTAACCTATGTGGCTACCTATGTCAAGTAGCCAAGGCACCACGATATAACCAATGCATAGGAAAAAAATTCATAAGTCAGATACACCATATGGGCAGGGTAACAAAGCTTGAAATATCGACAACACCACCTCTCATAGAGGTAAAGGTACTAGAAAGACCCCCATATATGAATAGATCCCCCGAAATATCTCTGATGCTAATAAGGTATTGGAGGGATATCTCCTCAACCAACTTCGCACGACCTTGTCCTTAACTCTGGTATGAGAAGAGCCTCTTGACATCACCATTTATACAATGGATTTCACCACTCCCTTACTGAGACACATATGTTGAGTTTAATAGACTTGGAGAAGCTTACTCACAAAATCCTATTCCAAGGCTCTAAATCTTAAGAAAGTTTGTGCACCTTGAAAATAAAATTGTTTCTAATCAATTTTAAATTTATTGGCATTACTTTTAGTGGCTTTGTTTACTCAAAAGGTACAATCATGAAAATGATGATGTTATGACTCAGCAAGTAAAAGTAATGAATATGAATATAATGCAAAGTCCTAACTTCAATTCCCAATAAATGATAAGATTTTCAAAATGCAAGTTTCAATTCAATTCTACAATTTCAAATAAGATGCAATATTTCCATAGATGTACTAATATCAACGATAAGAACCCAAAAGATCAAATGCCAACAATGAAAAATGTATTTTTTTTGTATTTTCAATATAAAAGAATGAAAATGAAAGGACTGAACAACAACTTTATATAAAGACCCTATTGTATGTAAACAAAGACAAACCAATTATAATATCAAGAAGAAAACACCTAGCCCAGAATGAAAGGAAAACTAATGAAAAGGATGATGAGAAAGAAAAACCGCCCAAAAAATCAATCAAAGAAAGGTTTCCTATCACTTTGCATACACTTAATAATCATGACAAAGACCTAAGAGGACTCAACAACCATCAACACTTACCCAACAAACATCAAAATCAAAAATCAAGAAAAGAAGCATGATGTACGTGATTGTTCAGGAGAAAACTGCATATATACGCATCATACAGAACAACATCTCACATATGTACATGATTGTCAAGAAAAAAACCACGTATATGTATTGAAACACTTCCAGGTTAAGGATAAGTCCAAGAAAATCATAATAAAAATGAAAAGAAGTTGTCAGGAAATCAGACGACAAGAAACTCAATATAAACAAGAGTAATCAAAGGAGAAAAACCCCAAAAAGAATATTATTTCCCCAGTATGGTCGCCAATTTTGTTACGAGGAAAATCACTCTATGGCATGGGGTAAACCAAAACATACCGAAATGACTACAGAAATCAACTCTAATCTCAAGTATGCTATATAAATGAATATGCTAACAAGAAAAGATAAAGATCCTACCTCCTCCAAACGTTCGATGAAGTCCAATGTTGAGCACTTTACTCAAAGAAATACACCTGCAACTTGTCCTCAACAACCAAGATACGAAATCATATGGTGATAATATATAAATTTAGCACATATAATAGCATAATCCATCAATATTCATAACAAATACTCCCATGGAATAATAATTCAAATATTTTCAAGACATTAATTGGATGAGAAAAGAGTATTTCTATTAAAATGTAATCAACAGAAGTGTATGAATGACAAAATTCTATGTCGTCACGTTCGGAACCAAGAAACTAAGTCCCTTCCAGATGGGCCTCCACCACTTCAATCCTCCACCAAAGGCAATATCATATAAGAGAGACAATGAGTTTCTCCATCAAATAGGGAAGAACTTGGGGGCTAAACAATGTGTTCAGACTTAAAAGGACAAAGGGATGCAGACTCAATATGAAGTGAATAATTTCTCCAGAGTAAATTTGCTCTCAAATTTGAATTCTTCTCCTCTTCCACGATTTGGATATGGTCCAATTTATAGCCTTCAAATGGAAATGAAGGGCCGAGTCAGAACGTTTTCAGTATATGGAAGGTCAAAGATCATGGATCTCATGACATGACATGGAAACCCAACACCATTTTTTAATTTTGGGCACAAAACCCATTGTACCTGGGTTGTAGTGGTGAAACCTGCGTATACGCATGATGTATAGCTGCTAGGGCGCGTATGTGTGGAAAAATACAATTTTTATCTCTCGAAACTGTAAAAAGGGACTTCAATTACGCATAGGGAAATGGAAAAGGCCTTCTGAGCAAGTTTGCATGGGGAGAGGAAAATATTTCTATAACAATATTTAAGTGAAATGGAAAGAAAAAAGTTATTTGGGTTGAGGGTGATCGATTGAGGGATAGGATGTTCCTGCATAAGACAACCTTGGTAAGAAAACATGAGAACTTAGCACATGTGGATTGAACTGTGGTCTCTTTGAGTGAAGAATCTTCCTTTCAAATATTTTCAGGAATTTCCTACACACACTTTCAAAAACTACTTACATCAACACTAATTTTCTTCCTTATATCTAGTAACTTAACCCAATCAACAACAACCTTTAGAGACCTACCATAAACCACCTAAAATAGGTTTCTACCAATGGATCTATTCATTGAACTGTTGTAGGGGAATTTAGCTTGAGATAAGGCCAAATCCAATACTATGGTTAACCACCTTTTTTTTACCATTTGTCTCTTGTTGATATGTTGAGCTATATTGCAACCTAAATCCCATATTATTCAAAATATTTCTCCCAAAATGTAATGGGAATATAGTATCTCTATATGAAGTGATACTCTTACGTAGCCCATGCAACCTCACAAGCTTCTTGACAAAAAACATAGCCACATGAGTAGCATCATTAGTCTTATTGAATTTTATGAAGTGTGACATTTTAGGAAATTAGTCCAATAAAACCATTATTGAAGCATGACCTTTCTACATATTGAGCAGCCCAAAAATCAAATATAAACTTATTTCTTCCCATGGATTCTCTAGTACCAATAGAGGATTATATAAAACAATGTTAGAAATCTTACCCTTGTCCAATTGACAAATTTTGTAGCACTCAACAAAATTATTGACTTATTTTCTCTTGTTGTGTCACATCCCCACTATAATCCCTAGTTTGATTAATGCATGATGTATATATGAATGTGGCTATGGCCAAACAATGTAATATGTGAATTGTATTTTCTTATTTTAATAAATATAATGTGATTTCAGTTGCTGGGAATATGAATAGAGACGGGGGATCATTAATCCACAAGATATATAGAGAGAGAATGCCTATGGAGTGTCTAAGAGGGGACCAAGGGGGAAATGGTTTATGGGTATTAATTCAAACCCATATTTTTGAATTTTTTTATTATTTGAGGAAACCTTATATATATTTTTTGAGTGTATGAGAGCCCAATAATTGAACTCGTGTAAGAGGGTGGGTGTGAGAGTCACATCCATAGTTATTGGAACTATGGGGTTCATGTAAAATCAACATTGGGAAAAGTGAGAAGTCAACTATCTTGTGAAAATAAAGGAAATTTGTAAGGGGAAAGTGGTCATTTTTACACATTCAGTCTGGGAATGAACAATAAAAGGAGAGCGAGGAAAAAGAGCATTGGATCTAGACCAAGAAGGCTAGGTTAATTATAGAGCATGTCAGAGCATTTTGGAGATAAATATTGAAGATCCAAGTTGTCAGGATTGAAGAGTGAAATCTTGTGGAAGTTGCACTATAACAACAAGTGTTTTTTGTTGTTCATTGGTAGTTTTTTGGCAATGAATTCCATTGAGTTCCCAACAGACATATTCCTAGTTACATGTACATGCCAGAGAGACCCTGATAAATGAATGGGATCCCTGATGGACTAAGAGTAGTGAAGGGGTACATTCCTTAGGTTGGGCAGGTCAAGAGAAAGAGAGTTGGAGGAAGTTCAAGATAGCTATAGGAGAATACCAGTGGGATTGTGAGATATTGAGTTATGAGGGGAATGTGAGAGGCTCTTTTCTCTTGTGGATTCCTAGACCCAAATCAATGGTGACTTGCTATTGAGATATGGAACAACAAGTCTATGGTTGGGTGGAACATCCTTCCCAAGCATCTGGTTGCAAACACTTTCCATTAAATATAAGTGTTTATCTATTATTTGAGTTTTCTTATGGTATCATGGATGTGTATTTTAATCTAAGAATGAGAATGGTTTTATGTGATGTTGTAGATGATTTATTAACTACATTCATGTTCATTTAGAATGGTGTAGATGTATTAAATTATGGGAATCAAAATCTAGTTAAATATGTGCATAATTTGTAGTTGGTAAGATACAGGAAATTAATCGGCAATACAATTTTTCATTTTATGTGTATTCTACGTAGAAATGTTCCTCAGTTAAGCTAGGTGGAATTACAGATTTATATCAGACCTACAAGTTCAACATCGATCTTGCATGAGCTAGACTCAGGACGCAAAATCCGAAAATGCATAATTTAAGCTCAGATGATGTCTACAAATTATTCATTAATATTACTCCAGTGAAATTGGGGAAAATTCAGGAGGAATTTGAGGAAATTGATCTCAAGGGATGAAAATCCACAATTTTAACCTCTAAATGGGTGTTTTTAGCCTGTAATTGGTCGAATTTGGGATTTGTAGGATACCCATGGAGAAATTGGGCAAAAGCCCCAATTTCTACAACAAAATTAATTAAGAATTCAATATGGGATGTGTCGAATTCCAAGTGAAAAGGTCAAATTGATGTGCACGGGGTCAAAATTGGCCATTAGGAGCTTAAATTCATAGTTCATGGTGGCTCTAGAAGAAAATTTAAAAAATGAGCACTTTTAAAATTTGGGAAATTTTAAGAATTGGGAAAATTTGGGTAATTTTTTGTACCATAATGCCAGCATGATGTGGAGGCCACATGGTGGGTGTTGTGGTAAAGGTGAAATGGAATTACAAGTGGAAATTCCACAGTGGTGGACAATGGAAAGGTGGAAGGTCTGGTGGTGAGGTGGCAGGGCGACAGGCTATAGTATCGACCAAATCCATAAGTGGTTTCACATCATGAGCAAAGTGGTTTTCTAGAGGTCTTCTACAATGTGAATCCAGTGGGAGGACACCACATGTTATTGGGTGGTAAGTTGTATTGAATCATGAGGTGAAATTAACCCTTGATCAAGTTCATGATGCAAAATCGTTGTGGTCCATTGATCTTATTATCATCCCCTTTGTTGGATCAGGGAGCATGCGAGTTGTTGAGGAAAATAGAAGGATGTCAAGTGGTAAGTCTAGGGTGGAAGGGTTGTTGCATTGTTATATTCTTTGCAATGAAATTCTAAGGTCGAGGCGGATCAACCATGTCAATTTGAATTCAAAGAAATAGATAGCAAGTCGAAGTTCGGGGTGGATCAACCAGGTAAATTCGAAGTCAAAGAGGTCAACAGACAAGAGGCCGACAAGCGGATGCATGGAAACCGACTGAAGACTGAATGGAGGTCGATTGGTAATCGACTGGTAAACCTACTTAGATTCGACTATAACAGAATATTGAGATTCACATGATTTGTAGCCAATTCTATACAAGGATCTATAACCATTTTTGGCTGCCTTTCTTTAGGGTTTTTCCTACTGTAAATATTATAAATAAGGCATGTTTTAATGCTATAAAAGCTAATCTTTACAGAAATATGTTTAGAGGTTCTTGGTCATGTAGATGTAAGATGAATTGGCTACATGGTTTTTATTGTGTAAGGCAAGAAGGTATGATGTTGATTGTGTCTTAGGTTAGGCATGTAACATTTTATTCTGAAGGAATAAGACAACAAGAGAGAAAAATGCTCAAGGAATGTTGGTTTTCCCGTTTGAGTTTCCAAGGTAAAATATTTGTGTATTGTGTGCTTGCCTGTCATTTACTTTCTTGATTAAATGTTTCTTCCTCTCTTTTGCTAGGTTTAGTGTGGAAGTTGTTAACACATAGATTTGTAAGGGTCAAAAAATCATTTCAGTTTTATTTTTTGAGTCATAGGGTTACATAAGTTATAGGTTTTGGTTTATTCTTGCTATAGTCATAAATCAAAGTTTAATTTGAATAAGATAAAGTTAGTTTGGCCTTGGTCTATAGTATTTGGCTTATGTATTTTGATTATCATGACAAAGTAAATTAACCCCCATGAGTCACATCTTTGAATTTTTCATCATCACCTTGACATGTCACACCTCCATGTTGTACACAAGATTCCCCTTGCCACCATCTATCCATCTAAGTGTCAAATCAAAATCATTTGTATGTTCTTCCAAATCACTAGCAGAGTTTGTAGTGTACTCATAAGTACCTCACACATTCAATTGTTATCATTGCATTTAAGAACCATGGCAAAGGAGATTTTATTGTTTTCAACACCATATTTTAACCATTTTTCAGGGATCATGTCATTAGATCTTGTAATAGTTTCCTCGGAGTGTGCAATTCATTTTTAAATCAGGTGCTACGAACTAGTAGACAGGCATTGTGAACCGGTAGAAAGGCGTTGTAAACTCGTAGATAGGTGTTGCAAAATGGTAGAAAGGCACTTTGAATTGGCGTTGTCCACTGGATGAAGAGGAGGGTTGGAGGTTGGATAGCTTGTAGACACCCCTATTCAAACTTAATGACATTAGCATCAAGCCTAAGTGCACCAGGTACTCCATGAGAGTTTAAGGTTTGAAAGATGGGTTTTTGTTGGTTTCATCCATCGGTGCTATGAATTTTCCTAATTTTGTTGTTGTCTTATTTAAAATTAATCTCCATGGTGTTTTTAACATTTTTCATAAGACCAGGTTGTCTTTCAACCTCATCTATCTTTCCCACTGTTTAGGATTCACCTGTTCAACTGAAATTCCTCCCAGTGTTGTGAACTATTAACCCAATGCTGTGAATAGGGCATTGTGAACTGTCTGTTCTAGCAATGTTGAAAACCCCCATCTTTTGCACCTTTGAAACTTCAACTTCAAATGAGTGAATTTTACCTCTATCCATTTTGAAAAGTGTGGTTGATCATATGATTGAAGCAGGCTTTAAGTTGCACGCATTATTAATGTTGTTAACTAATTTTAAGCTGATAAAATACATGTTTTAGCAGAGATTTATAGTTTTTCTCCTTTTCATTATGGATTCCATTTGCTTTTCCTTATCTCGCATGTTCAAAGAATGCATTGTCTCATTCCTAAATGTGTATATAAATAGGTGTATAAATCCCTGTACAAGACCAACCTATTGAAAGAAGTTTTGTCACAAAACCCTAATTTCTTGTTTTCCCTGCTTTCACACATCTAGTTGTCGGTAAAACTCACAGAAAAACATTATACCAGCAACAGTTATGGATATTCAACAACAAAAGAAAACTGATAAGGGAGTGGATATTGTAAGGACATAACCCTATGACATGCAACTCCTTTACTCTGAGCCTTTGATCAGGGAATCCTTCCATAGGGTAGGTTGCATCAATTTCTATCAAAATATGCAGAGGGGGCATCCATAGGTAGCCAAAAAAAATTCACTCAACTTCAATGGGACCAAAACCATAGTGGGGATGTTAGAATTTGAAGTTTCAAAACTTTCCATCTATTTTTCAACAGAGATACCCAACACGGGAGAAAAGTGGTTCAAGGAAATGTGATTAAATGCTTCCTTCTCTAAGGAATTTCTAAAGCCATAGTGTCAGGGGGACAACTTGTCCAAAGGGGTACCTAGAAGTCACATGCTTCAAGGTTTTGATAAGATGTTGAAGGTTATCCAAAGTTATTTCACCTGTGAGGGGATATTTAACATGGTATATCAATACCACATCAAGATACTATTACACTTCACAGGGAAAGAAGCAATGAACCTCCCTTTTTACCTCTTTAGAAGCATTGGTAAGATGGCTGACAGAGTTCAAGCCAAGTCTAGGAAAGTATACACTAGTGTCTTTCACTCTGGCCTTATTAAAATGTTGGTGATGGAAGAGTTGAGAAAGACAAACAACGATTGGGAAAAATTCCTCACTTCATCACACTTTTAGCTAAATGTTTCCCCCACTCCACATTCCAAGATACAAAGTCATACTCTTGTTGAAAGGAATGTGTGTTCAGAGTTTAGCAAGAAGAAAAGAGGTGCTATGACTGATACAGATGACATAACAACAAATGAAACATAAGTAGGAGGGCCTTCACAACCTTCACACAGGGAATCTTCACCCATGGAATAGCCCACTCCTATGGAGGTTCCTTCAAGCAAATCCACAAGCCTAAGAGGAAGAAAGCTTGTCTTTCCTATTGCTATAGACATGGTTAATCCTAGGAGGCATTTTACTAGAGAATAATCCAATCAAAATGTTCTTAAGAAGGATTATCCAACAAAAATTTCAGCCCAGAGGAAAGGTAAATCCAAAAATTTTGAGCAACCCATTGAAATTGTTGATATCACTACTCCTCAAGAGGAAAGAAATCCCACCTTCAAGAGGCTCAAAATAAAACTTAAAGAAGCAAGGGTTGAGGATAATAAACTGAAAAAATAAGACTTAGATTCAAGGAAGAAGATCAAGGGAGTGCTGGGCATGTACCATGAGACCATTGACAAGGAAATATCTTTAGCCAAAATATTTATGCCCCTCCATAGGTAGCTCATAAATATCTACAAAAAAAAAAAATATCTCATCAAGCTCAGATCAGAAAGGTAAAGGAAGAACTACAACCTTTTAAATAATATTTGGCCAAGAGAAATCTAGACATGTTGTCTAAGGTTGTTACTAGGAGAAGCTCTAGAGTTAAAAAATGAAGATGTTGAACCTCCATAACCAATATCAATTTTGGTCAAGTTTCATGGTTTATGCATTTTTACAACATTTTGAGGATGACTATGTTTTGTAAACCATGATGAGCTACTTGGATGTTTTCTTCTAGTCATGTACCAATATCATGAAGTTGTTACAACATTTTGGGACACTTGAAGCATTTTTTGGATGTTTTAATCCTTTGTGAAATCAAGCAAGCCACTACAAGAAAGTTCGCAATGCCTGGCGCTGTGAAATGGCTATTTCAGATAGGCACTGCAAACTCATGTTTTGGATTTTTTGGAGGGAGTAACAAATTTCAGATGTCAATATGGATGCATATAAATTTTCTCAAGATCAGTTGTGAGGTGGGAGACCACCTGCCAAAGGAAAATGCACCTAAATGGACACCTCATCATCCTTTAACAAGATGTTGCAAACATTGCCAACATCATCCTAAAATATAGAATTATTTTTTATTTATGTTGTATAGATGTAGCCATGCCACCTTTATTCATAGGAATCATATGAAGGATTTGTTATTCGAATTGTAAAGTTATCAATGAAAATCTAGGCTATAAGATGAGCATTGTAAGAGCTAAGAGATGTTCGAAAGGGTGAGAGAGGACTCATATTTTTTATATTGTTTATGTAGCAGAGAGTACCTCCTATTGTATGTACCAAAACTAAGAAACTTTGGATAATGGAAATCAATCTTGTTTCTTATCATCTTGTTGCTATCTATTTCTGATTAAAACCCATTGAAAGATTCTTTTGGTTGAATTATATCTATGTTACAATGGAAGATCTGTTGTGATATTATTTACAAATATATCATAGTTTTATCTTTGATTTTTCTTTGTATGTGTGTCGATACTACCCAATGTATATTATAGGCATATTATATTTTTATTATTAAGTCTTCCACCTACTCACCTTATTTCTTAAATCTAATCTGAAGTTATTCAAGGCCTCATTTGTTGGTATATATTGTGTGGATTTGTATGTGATTGGCTGTCTTTCAGAGTTTTTTTCCATCCATTTTCCACCTTATTATAAACACTTATATTTACATTTTGATGGGTATTGGGATTTCACTTACAACAGTCTAAGTGTGACTAAGTTTGCTAACAAAAGTGTTCCTTATTTCCTAACATGTGGTATCATAACTTGGTTTAACAACCTTGGATATAAGATAAACCCTAAGTATAGTAAGAGTCATAAGTCAAAAAAAAATTCAGAGTGTGCTTAAAGAATGGTGAGTAGCTCGAGGATAAATATAGAAAAATCCAACGACCATAATTTTGAGCTTTGGAAGCTTGAAATTGAACATCTCCTTGTAGATCAAGAAAAACAGGCAGCATTATGTCTAGGTACCATTCCGAAAGGTATGTTGAGGGAAGAATGGGAGAAACTCAATAGAAGGGAAAGGAGTATGATTCAAATTTTTCTTACAGATTTGATAGTGTTGAATGTCTCGGGTGAAGATTCAACCAAGAAACTGTGGGACAAGTTGGGGAGCTTGTACCAATCAAAATCCCTAGTGAATAAATTGTTCCTTAGAAAGAAGTTGTATCTTGTGAGGATGAGTGAGGGTAGTTTGGTAACTAAGAATTTAAATGTGTTTAATACCATTATAATCCAGTTATCGTCTATGGATATTAAAATCACTAAGAAGGATAAATGTGTTAGCCTATTTTATTCTTTGCTAGACTCCTGAGATATCTTAGTGATGGATATAGGGATTAATTCAAACACATTAGTGCTAGAAGATGTGATTTCATCTCTACTTCCAAAAGAAATGAGAAGGAATAACATGGAAGCCTCGACCAAAGATGCATTAGTGGTGAGAGGTCAACCAATCAATAGAGATAAAGGAAAATTATCCGATAGAAATTCTAAGTTGAAGGGTATATATAAATACCTGGTTCAGTCGAAAACAAGAAGATGTTGGAGATGTAGTAAAGATGCAAATTAAAAAAGAGACTAAAAGTCGTAGGAAACATAATCCAATACAGGATATGATGAGAAGCAGTCGACTAAGAGAAAGATGACTACAAGTAAGGGAGGCGATGTGTACCTGGCGTCAACCAATAAACAATCAGATCAAGATGTTTGGTTGATCGAATCAGGAGCATCATATCATATGACATCAGATAGAGAATGGTTATTCAAATATGAATGATATGAAGGAGGATATGTTTTATTAGGGGATGAATCAAAAAAAAAAATTGTCAGATGAGGAAGAGTTCAACTGACACTACAGGATGGGAGGAGTAGAACCCCTCCTGGTGTGCTACATATTATGGGCTTGGAAAGAAACTTGATATATGTTATAAATATTATTGATGCATGGTTCACACTCTATTTGAGAATGATATTGATCCATGAGGATCTTGGTGGCCATCCACCTTGTCCAACTATCTCAAAACAATTTTTTGGCAACTTATTATTTTTAGCATTTTTTTGGTTCCCAAACTTTCGGGGCCATTTTGAGGGTGTAAACAATGTTATTTCATGATAAATAACCTAAATAATATAAAAAGTCTCTCATTGATCTCCCTAAATTAATTTCCTCATCAATACCTTTCTAACGATCTATCATGCATCCTAAACGGAGATTGCATGCAAAAGTTACGACCCCAAGAAGTTAATGTACTAACTTACCCAACGAGGCCCACATGACTTTTGACACTTCATCTCCTAGGGTTAGGTTTTTGGATGTCTAGGGTTTTGGAATTCATATTTATTTTAAAAATTCCTTTAGAGCCTCATTGTACTCATCTTCTTATGAATGAGCATAGTTGTCACATCTCTTCTCAGAGATAAGTTGTCACCATTCTAGCAAGTTGGTTTTAGTCTGCATTTTAGAGTTTTCAACATGTTTCTTAATGAATAGAAGTCAAGTTTTATTGGATATATCCTGACTTCGCCAACACCTACCAGATGTTGGGCACAAACACAGTTGTCACTAATTTCCATCTTCAGGATGGGATGTTATGCCATCTATTCCATATATGTGTTCCATCAAGCGAGCAAGAAAATATGATTTGGGAAACCCACTAAAGTCGGGTGGCAGAACACTTTAGTGTGGAAAATATAGTGGTAGTGCTACATAGACATTTCTACTCACATAAACTTTGACATGATTTCAACAAGTATATCTGGTCCTACACTGCATGTGCTATTTCCAAACTGGACACTAAGAAAAGAGTCATGTACACTCCTCTACCTACTCCTGATAGTCACTAAGAATCCATTTCAATGGACTACATGTTGGGCTTTCCCTCCACCAAGTGGGGAAATGACTATGTTTTTGTGGTTCTTGATCGCTTTTGCAAGATGGCGATTTTGGCTGCTTGCAAGAAGAGCATAATAGCATAGGCCACTTCCAAGCTCTTCTTTGAACGAGTGTGGGCACACTTTGGGATCCCACAAACCATTATCTCAAATCGATATAGTTGATTCCTCAACACATTCTGGTCCAGCCTCTCATCGTTGTTGGACACTAATCTCACCAAGTCCACTTACTTCCACCCCTAGACAGATGGCCAAACTGAGGTTGTCAACCAGATGATCGTGCACATCTTGCTCATGTACAATTCCAAGAAGCCTCGCACTTGGGATGAGATTCTTCCGTATGTTAAACACAACTACATTAGATCCATACATAGTTCAACCAGCCACAACCCCTTTCAGCTAGGGTTGGGATTTCAACCATTGGGTCCCATGGATGTTTCATTGACCCTTGTGGCCACCTAGGAAGACTCGTCACAGGATCCAACTAGATATGATAAGGCCACCTATTTCATTGATTAGATCCATCACATCTGCCAGTAGTTTCAGGATATTGTACAGAATTCCAATGCCAAGTACAAGTAGCATCATGATCAACAGCGGGTGCCACACCATTTTTAGGTGGGAGACAAAGTTGGGTTTCACTTGTAGAAATAAAACCTTATCGGGCCTCATCGGAAGTTGTGTCCACTCCATTATGGACATTACACCATCAGTAAGGATGTGGGTGACAATTATTTTGAGCACAACCTGCCCCCCTTTCTTGGCTTGCATCTAGTGTTCAATGTGTATCTCCTTCGACCATAATTTCCACCATTATTGGACACCTCGGAGATAGAAGATCAATTGACACCAACTGAGATAAACTATGAATAAATGTAATAGGAATCCATGATCATATCATGGACACATAGTTCAAGGGAACTTCCAGCATAAGATCTAGATTTATCGGGTTGTCAAAGTAAGGCAACTCCTACACCAAGGCAAGTGGCTCACCAGGGGCCAAATTCAGCAGAACTTTCCTCATCTGTTGGGGGCACTAAATGAAATGGATACCATTTCTTCCTAATGGGGGAGAATAGATCTAGGAGGATATCGATGGACATCCACCTTGTCTAATTGGCTCAAAACAATTTTTTGGCAACTTACTATTTTTAGTAGTTTTTCGGTTCCCAAACGTCTGGGGCCATTTTGAGGGCCTAAACGAAATTTTTTCATGATCAAGAACCTCAATTATATAAAAGGATCTAATTTATCCCCATAAATGAATATCCTCATCAATACATTTCCAATGAGTTATTGTGCACCCTAAACAGAGATCGTATGCAAAAGCTATGACCACAGGAAGTTAATGTACTAACTTACCTAACGGGGCCCACATCACTTTTGGCACTTCATCTCCTAGGGTTAGGTTTTTGGATGTATAGGGTTTTGGAATTCATATTTATTGTAAAAATTCCTTCATAGCCTCATTGTAATCATCTTCTTGTGAATGATCATAGTCGTCACATCTCTTCTCAAAGATAAGCTGCCACCATTCTAGCAAGCTGGTTTTCAGTCTGCATTTTACAGTTTTTCAACATATTTCTTAATTAACAGAAGTCAAGTTCTATTGTATCTTTGTTATTGTTCACTGTGTATCTATTTTAATTTCATAAATATGTGGTTTTATTTCATTATTCTCATTAATCCGGATCAGATATGTGCAAGATGGTTAGAGGTGTGATGGTCTTAATGAAAGGATTTTGGATTGGAACCCTATAGAAGTTATTAGGGAATGTCGACTTGATTGGATTCAACAACATCATTGTTCCTGAACTTGACTTGACTTCAACTTGTCTCGAATTGATTTGGGATGAGTCAATTCAACCTGACTCGACAATTCCTCGTCAAAACAACCAAACCATGCTATGACACGAGACGATGGGACATATTGGAGAAAAAGGACTTCGAGCAATGCATAAAAAAGGTATGGTCAAATATTTTGTTGAATGTAATTTAGAATACAAATATTATATATATGGAAAACAAAGTCGGGTGAGGTTACCATCTGGAGTGACAAGGAAAAGGAGATTCTAGAATTGGTTCATAGTGATGTGTTTGGCCTTGTTTTAGTGCCTTCACTTGGTAGATCCATGTATTATGTCTCCTTCATAGATGATTTTTCCAGGAAGACATGGATATATTTCCTGAGGAATAAATCAAAGGTTTTCGAGAAATTCCACTACTACATATTGAAAAATTTGCGATGACCACTTGCGACGAAAGTACTCTTTCGTCGCAACATGCAATAGAAAAAGTTCATTTTTTATAAATCCATCCCGTATTCATCGCTATATCGACAAATTTAATTTAAATAAATTACTATGGTCAGTGTACGTCACAAGAGCGACGAATTTAGTTTGTCCGTCGCAAGAGCAATGACTTACCTAACCTTAAAATTGAACCTTGAAAATGACCTAAAATAAATAGGTAAAAAGAATAAATATTTGTAGGTCACGTTTGTCGCAATTGCGATGATAGTGACCTAAAATTGGACTATAAATATTTGACGATTTAAATATGTTGCAACAATATTGCTATAACAAAGACAGTTCTAAAAGGGTATTTTTGTGCGGAATAATGTCGCAGAATAATTTTAGAGGTGGTGAAAAAAGTAAAGCGGGTGAAAAGGGTGATGGTAGATGTTATTTCCCTTGTAAAAAATGTTGCCTCAAATGTCCTGTAAAAATTTTAATAGCAATAGCTACAAAACATTATAGGAAATATGGTCACATTGATGGCATATCGAATGAATATCGTCCCATGGTAATTAGCTATATATTCATTATCTTTTTTTATTTTGCCAATTTTATATAAAATTATATATATATATGTATATATATTGTTTGAATTTTTGTTATAGTATACACTAATTTTGCATGATTGTTTTTTATTATAAAGTTAGAGTTGCCCTCTAACTTTCCGCAGAATATTGCACCAAGTATTAGTAGAAATGATGTTGTACAAGCTGAGGAACATCATCATGACCAAGCAAATCTTCTCTCCGCTACATTGTTGCTAGTGAACTTAAAGGTTATGAATAATTTGTCAAACACTTGTATGACATAGATACTAAGGTATGTAATATGTTTCATCTCATATTATACATAAATGTTGATTTTTTCTATTTGTTTTTAGTGTTAATTAATGTGTAAAATAAGACTACAATTTTTACGATTAATATTCTTACATTAAATAGTTGTTTGTTATGTTGTATATTGTTAGGTGAATTTTTGTTACCATCGTCAAATATTTTACCTCTCACATATCGAGTTTTGCATGCCATTATGAAAGACATTGGAATGGATTATCAAACTGTAGATGCATGTCCTAATGACCATATTATATATTATGGACAACATGCTTTGAAAACCGAATGTATGCAATGTCTTATCAGTAGATATCGAAGCGATCAAGTAACAAAAAGGGTGCCTCTAAAGGTTCTTCGTCATATTCCCATAATTCCACATTTGCAGCGATTGTTCAGGTGTGAAATCATAGCACAATTTATGGATTACCATGCACATAACAAAAATGGATATGGTGTTCTTCGAATGCCTGTAGATGGTTCTGCATTTAGGGAAACTGAGGAAAAATGGGCAGATTTCAAAGATGAACCTCGTAATGTTAGGCTTTCGTTGGCATCTGACGGTGTTAATCCATTCATGGAGCTTAGGTCTATTTACTTAGTGTGGCCTATTTTTGTTATCAGCAATAACATTCCTCCTTGGATGTCAATAAAGAGGGAGAACATAATGTTAACAATGATTGTTCCAGGTATTTGTTTACATTAATTTTTTGAATTTAACATTTTCATTTGTTTCAATTTTTGCATAATATCTTTTGTTTATTTATTTAATTATATATAATACATGATATCATTCCTTTAGTAATTATGTGTAATTTCAAACAATTAGGTAAATACCAGGTTAAAGATATGAATGTATATATCGAGCCTCTTATCGATGAGATACTAAAGTTATGGGATGGAATCACAATGTATGACATATGAAAACCAATCAGGGAGAAGAAATTTAAATTCTGTGGAATACTTTTATGGACAATTCATGATGCCCCTAGACTAACACATTTTTGTGGTATGTATAAGAATTATAATATTTCTCTTTAATACTATACACTATTTTAATGTTATCATGGTGCATGTTTACTTTTTAAATAATCTCATCGTATAATTGACATTAATCCATTTGTTGCAGGTCTTCAAACAAAGGGTAAATTTGCATGTCCATTTTGTGGCCCTAAGATGAAGTATCGTCATTCAAAAAGTTTAGGAAAGATGGTGTTTGATGAGTATAGGCACCTTCTTCCTAAGAACCATAGGTATCGTACTAATGAAAAACATCTTTTCAATGGGAAAGAAGAGATTGCTTTAAAACCATAAAGAATGACACCTCACCTATAGAGGTTGGAATATAATAGAAATCTTCAAGGTACTCAATTTCATAATGTATCATAGATCATGTAATGTTTTGAATGTTTATTTTAATCATTGAATTTATTTTACCATATTTGATAATTATTTTTGTGATTTCTTTTATGCTTCATGAAGGCGGCAATCATCATGAAGGTATTAATAATGGTCTTCCATGAGGAATGAAATCTTATCCCTTTCAATTCATGAGGTTGCCCTATGATGAGGAGCTAAAAATAGATCATTTTTTTGATACAATGCATATCAGGAACAATGTGACTGAAACGTTATGGCAAATTATAGATGGTAGGAGGGACAAAGAAAAAATTGTCAAAATGTGTACTAACATTCAGGAAGCCAATCATGCAATATGAAGTGTGATATGATATTCAAATAGATCAGATGGAGTACTAGACTGAAATAACCTTCCATGGTTATTAACAGAGCAACAAAGAAATGATGTAAAAGAGGTCATTCAAAGGATTAAATTTCCCACGGGTTTTGCTTCAAACATAAAAAATATCTTAACAAAGAAAGGTGAATTTGGTGGGGTAAAAACACATGATTGGCATACCTTCATTAAGGTAATAATTTTGGTATACATATTTATATATATTGGCCTTATAGATCTTTTATTTATTTTTTATTTTTTATTGTCTACTTTGGTCGAAACAAATAACGATTCATTTTGTTGTTACAGTATGTTCTACCACTATCTCTCCCAAACGACTTTGACAACAACGTCAAACAAGTTATATATGATCTTGGAAAATACATGAGGTAAGACGTAGTTGTGATTTATATGCGAAATGTTATTTCAAATTATTGTTGTACTTAATGACACGTGTTTTACTTGTAAAGTAATGTAATATATTATATTATGTTATGTTGAAACATGTTATTTTATTGTGTCACGATCTCATGTAGATGGTTGCCATTAAAATAAATCCATGAAGATGATATA
Source organism: Picea mariana (assembly GCA_032191745.1). Lineage (NCBI taxonomy): Eukaryota > Viridiplantae > Streptophyta > Pinopsida > Pinales > Pinaceae > Picea > Picea mariana. The sequence continues at coordinate 361,567 of JASDQU010100872.1, forward strand.
AAGTATTGGAAGAGAGAAATTCCTCGTCTAATGTGTGAAATGCAAAAGTATATACCTCCTACATTTTTCAATGCAAAAGAACACTACCTCATACACCAAGTTGAGGAGATTGAAATTTGTGGACCTGTTCACACAAGGTCAATGTGGATG
>JASDQU010100872.1:361766-371900 GCA_032191745.1 Picea mariana
AAGATCAGGAGCATCTATTGGGGAAAGGTAGAATGAAAAAAATGAGAGGTAATATATTAATAATTGTGAAAATTTATATTAATAATACATATAAAGTTTTGTTTTTGTGTATATGATCATACTCATTAATATATTAATATAATTTATTTCATAAATTATAAATATTTATAATTACTGCATATTGTATGTTATAACTAATATTTAATATTGGTGAATTATGTTTTTTTATTCAGTTTCTCTAGAGTGGGATGCACTGCATTTATTCATTGCAAACAGCCTTGATTGGATGAATGTATGGATTGAAAGATGTAAAAAACATAATGGAGGTAGGCTATCATGGCAACGACTGTCTGAATTGGTTAGAGAATCTTGTCGTAACAGAGATGCCAATGTTACGCAGAGGGAAATTGATCTAGCATATGGTTTGAAAGATGGGCAGGTAAGCAATTTCACCCATTTTATTTAGTTATTTTATATTATACTGATGTGACTACATGTGTACTGTATTTTTCAATTACTTTTGAAGTTATATAAATATATGTTAATTTATTAATTGGAAATGCATCTTTTACATATCTGACATATTGCAGTTGAAACACCACAAGGCTATGTGGTGCAATGGTCGTAAATTTTGCATCAAACAATTGGATGAAACAAGAAAAACTTCTGATGGTGGGATAATTGCAGTATTCTAGGTTACCAATGTTTCCTCTATGAGTGACAAACATCCCCAAGAATCTAAAAATATATATTATGGGTATTTAAACGATATACTTGAGTGTGAATTTAATTCCTTCAAATTAGTATTGTTCAATGTCAAATGGTATAGGTTACGAATGCATGAACGTGATGAGGAAATAACTGTTATTCAACATGCCAATAAATTTCCAATGATTAAAACAATGATGTTTGAAAGAGGACATGATCACTATGTTTTTCCAAGCCAATGTGAATAGGTCTTTTACTCAAATGTTCCAGGTGAAAGGGATTGTTCATTTGTTGTTACATATGATTCAAGAGGAAGTCCAATTAAGTATACTCATTTATAGGAATAAGATGATATTGAAGATCAAGAAGATGATTCGATGGAATATTAGACATAGCTAGAATATCATCGAGGGTCAACAGATGAAGAAGATGAAGAAGATTATGATCTAGGCGTAGGAGACAATATTGCAATTCATGATGATGATGTCGATGAAAATATGCTTGAAAATGACATTGATGATGATGATGATATCATCAATCCTTTCAACATCGTTTTAGAACCAGATGATGATACAGATGTCGAGTTCGATGAAGAATATCAAGATAGAGAATAAGGATGATTACACAGTTGTTGAGGTTGGATTAGGTACATGACTATATAATATTTTAATTTGTATGAATTATTCTCTTAAAATAATTTACTTTTAATGTCATGGGTTAATTACATGTTTTTAAGTTTTATGTGACATTTTTATATCCTAGGTTACATGTTGTTTAATTATTATTTGAAACCTGAAAATAGTTGTCAATATAGTACAGTACGTGGTAGACCAAAAATATCATTTAGAAACACATAATTTCATGTACCTTCATTAATTTTTGTTTTTGTAATTTCTATGCATGAATATTAATAGGACGTTGCTTTCGATTATTTTATATTTTATACATTGATTTTTGGGGATCAATTGAGAGTGATGTGAGGGAGAGGGGAGGGTCTGTTATCACTGAAATTTTGTCTGCAAATGGTTACAAGAATCCAGCATCGTCAAACAGTTATGAGGTCACCCATGGACCAAAATTACCACAAAATCATTTCCAAAGGGTCAAAACTATACAACCAGTGACAAAATTAAAGTGTGTTATGACTACATAGGGCGCATGCGCACATGCGCAAAACAGAAATGTAGGAAAAGTGCACATGCACTCGATGCGCGACTGTGGTCGCTAAAAGCTATGCACATCTGAGAACGACACATTTATGAGAGTGGTCGGCCTCCCACCCACTTCTGGTTTATCTTCCAAGTTGATTTGACACTCAAATCTGGACTAGATCCGACTGGGTGGCTGGTCAAAGACCTAAAAATGCCCTAATTAGCCTCTTTCCACACTACAAGTTGGTTTCACAATACCTCAAAGAGGTGCTATAAAAAGGCCATGGGTGCACTTCATTTTTTAAGGAATTTCGATAGCAAAGTTATGTTGCTACTATGCTCTTGACGAATCCTCTATTCTCATCAAGAGTATACTAGCACCATTACATTGGGCAATCCATCTCACCCCTTGAGTGGATTAGCAAGGAATTATTTCACCATTTTCATTCAATGTTGTAAGAAGAGCTTATTTGTGGGGGTCCAAGAGCCCTCCCTTGGAGGAAGAAGGGACTCATAGTCCTCTTTCTTCTTGGTGTTTTCTTTCACTGATATAAACCTTACCATTGGTGACATGGGTCTTATTGTTTCTTTTGTTCTTATGTCCCTATGCTCACTAGTTTAGTTGTTATTTTATTTCTTAGTTTAATTCTTAGTTGTTCTTTTATATTTCTTTCTCTAACCCTTTTCCTTACAGTTGTCCTGCTTAGCAAACCCAAATAAGCTTGCAAGCACCTCCATTTTTCTCATCTAGGTGGCAAAAGAGGCACTAAATATTGGAGACTCCACTGGGGAAAGGTATAAATTTCCTACCCCATTTGGGTTTTTATAGCTCTTCTTTTGGTTTATTTAACTTGCAGGTGCATTAACCGGCCTAAGTCGACCTGAAAAACATCCAATTCCAAGTTGAATTGAGAGAATTCCATCTAGAATTTTCTTCACGGCCATGTGTCAGTTGTGCGTGGGTTTTTTGGCCCACAGACGTGCATCATGCACACATGCGCTAAAATCATAGTTATGTTCTGTGCACCTACGCCTGAAAGCTCGTTTTGGTCTATGCACAGGCACTCAGTGCCCCTCTGTCTACACTAAGACCCACGCACCTGTGCAGAAAACTACACATTGTAAGGTTTTTTGTGACTTGGGGAAGGCCCCTAGACTTCTTAAAAGTGATTTCATACATGTTGTAATCTGCACCACACTTAGTTCCCTCTTCATATAAAGGGATTAGTCAAAACACATAGGCACTTAGGGGGTTTAAAATTATTATTTCCTTTTTTGTTTTCATTTTTCACCACATGGATGCCTTGCTTTGACTAAAAGTATAAGTTGGAATCATTTCTAATCACATAAAACTTGCATTGGGACTAGAAATTGGAAAACAATCACTTAGTATGCTCTTCTCTCATGCTTCCAAGCGACCTTGAGAATCAGAAAAAGATTGTAGGACAATTTCATCTCCCTTAAAAAAGATTAAAACCTTTAGGAGAGGACAATAGCCCCTCTTGGGACTCCTCTTAGTTTATTTTTCAAACACATCTTAAGATTGTAACGGGCCCATACATGCCCACATGCTACAAAGATAGGATAGTGTTGAAATTTTCTTTCTTAGATTAAATCACTAGGGAAGTTTAAAGGTTTTGTAATAGGCCCATACATTCCCACATGATCACAATATAGGATAGTTTCAAAGCTTTTCTTAGATTAAATCACAATAGGGAGTTAAAGGAATAGTAAAGGACCCACATGTCCACATGCTAGTTTCTTAGGGACTTTTGAATTACACAAGGTTGTACCAAAGGCATTTAGTTAATTAGGTAGTCAACACTTGTAAGGACCAAGCGAAGTCCACATGTAGGAAGGTGACACCTAATTCATTAAAACATTGGCACACTTTCACTCATTCAGACACAAAAGTCACTTATCACTCACATAGTTTTTCTTCTCGAAACATGGAGGTCAAAGTAAGCTTCCTCTAAAGGGATTCTGAAACACCCCACCCTGTTCTTGATGAAACTATCCACTCCCTTTTAATTTCAACAAGGTTGGTTCACACCCCCAACCTCTCAAACAACTACATATAAATTTTTTTCTAAAAACTCACTAAGTTTTCCTCCACAAGAGGTGCCAAAAGAATTTTTTTAGTCTAGGTAGGATTTCGGGGATAGGCATCCAAATAACTACCCATTATCTAGTTCTCACATTGTCAAAACAATAGAAGTTGTCAAATAGGGAACTGAAAATCCTCCAAGTCAAGTGTTCCTAACACCATAAGGCAGGGAGATACCTGTGAAGGGTTGAAGGCCGAGGTCCAGTTGTTCTGTGCATCCCCCCTTGAGGCACCCACCTCTTGGATGGGATCTAGCCTGTGACCCATTTCTTAGGCCGAAAATCTAAATGTCTCACTTTGACCGAGGTACCTAGTGACCAAATTTTAGGACATCTACCCAGGTGGAAATTGTGGGCTACAATTACACCTTGATCGGATTTTGTGTGGCTATTGGAAAATATTTCCAGCTCTTTCAGGATATGCCCCCTTTACCCCTCATTATAACTGATTATTTCATCCTTCACTAGTTTCTCTTCCGGTGACTTCAGACCCCACTGTTGAGTACTATTGGAAGGTCCAGTGCTATTTGAGAAGAAGGACGTTACATCTTTTAGGACACGAGCATTTGTTTTCTTTGATTCCCCATGCGGACAAAACCCACTTATCCACATATATATGCTTCTTTTTTAAAACACTTTATGTATGATGCACTTTTGATTACATTTTGATTTAGATATATATATTGTGTAAAGTTCAAAATTTGCAACAAAGGCTCTTATTTATTTTCTCTCATCACAATTTGCACACATCCACTCAGCTAGTCGGACATCATAGGGGACCCTCAGAACCCCCGTCGTTCCAAACATTTGTTAAACCTCCCTCCTATTTTAGGGGGAGTTCCTAGACTTTCCAACTCATCGGCACCACCTTCACACACTCCTGTGAGTGCCACTGTCTTAGGATCATCTTTGCTTGGTTCCACATTACTTGGGTCCACTTCTCAAGTCCCTTCGTCCACTCTCTCTCCTTTACACTGAAGTGGGGGGGCAACTTCCTCTCAAGGAGGAAGTACCAACCCACCTAGTCCCCCTCAAGGGTCAGGTTCACAGAACACTCACACCATGGCTAGAGCTAAYCCTCCCCCCCCACTACAGATGCCATATTTGGCCTCTTTTAACATACCAGATCTAATAAAACTCACAAATGATCCTATATTGCATGACCCCACATGGCCTTCAATGCCTACCAAACTACCTTTAGACATCTCCAAGTTTGAAGGAAAGGCAGGAGATGACCCTACCAACCATTTCATGACTTTCCACCTATGGTGCTCTTCCAATAGCATTATGGATGATTCCATCAGACTACGGTTATTTCAACATACACTCACTGGCCCATCAGCCAAATGGTATGTAGATGAAAAATCAAGATCCCATGCGACTTTCGAGTCCTTGGCCAAAGCATTTTTTACCTTCTTCCAATTACCAATCCGCCACGACAATGGTCTTGAACTACTCTCTAATTTCAAACAAACCTCAGCCACACATATCGTTGATCACATTCACGAGTGGCGTAGACGACGTAGTTTGTGAAAAGCTAAAACCACCAAACAACAGTGTCTTGAATGGTTTCTCAGATCACTCTTCTCTCTCCTCGGTAAAGATGTAGCTTCCACCTTCCCTCAATCCGAAGAGGAAGCCATCAGTAAGGATCAACAATACGACCTCATATATTCAAAATTAGGGTACTTATACACAATACTTCCTGATCTCCCAAAACATGTGCCATTTGGTCAAGACAAACCCGGGATGTCTCACTCAGCAGATGGATTGATTGGTAATACCACACACCACAGTCCTTAACCCCAACCACCACCAATGTATGGCACACTTCAATATCCATCGACATATGGGGGAACCTATTATTACCCCCCACCCCCTTATCAATAGACATACCCTGTTGCTATTCCTCCACTTATCAGTGGGCCACCGCCAGCACACCCAATACACCCACCTATCCAAACAAGTTCTGGTACCCCCTCTGTAGTGCACTTTTTTTTACACTACCCAGGTTCTTCAAGCCTCTCTGTTACCATTCTATACATGAATGATTACATGATTCGTACAGAACTTATAAGCAAATGCATTTAACACAATTAAACACACTTAATTCTTAGAGTAAAATATATAAGTTACTGCTACAATTATACAAGCCATAGCATTCAACAGAAAACTCATTTACATAGCGGAAAACATGGTATATAAACAGCACAATCATGCCAAATGTGACAAAAAAATAATTCAAATACTTATCTGTTAACAGCTGTAGAATCACCAACCAAGTGCAGGCCTTCCATGAACCTCCCAGCCTTAGACCACACTGTTCATCAGCTCAACAGTGGGTCACCCCCGAGCTGGGACTGAGCTCCACCCCAAGGCAAGGGATCCTAGGCTATAATGAGGCTACAGGAAAGACATCACAGAAATATCTGGAAGGATTCTTCCCAGAGATGCTATCTTACACCCACTACTACCAGACCCTCATTCCCCACATGCCTGTTCCACCTGGGAGTATACACCTTCACACGCACAGTCCATCATTGCTAACCTCCCCTTCTGGGCCTCGACAATAGGCCGGATCAGGAAGTCTCAGAGTCCGTAGCTGGTGTTGGGCACTCTCTGGAAGACACCACTTCCCAGCAAACTCTTTCACCTGGAAAGAGTTGCTCACAGGCCTGACAAACTGCCTCTTAAAAACAAAATCACCTCCCTCACCTGGAGAGAGATTACACACAGGGTAACATGAACTCACACTTGCCAGTAAGCCATGCACAGTCCAGCTCTGCGTGTCCACAACATCCAACTGGGAAATAGACATGGGCTTCTCGCACAGGCTGATCATTGGTGCACTATCTCACAGTGTCGAATTCCGCTATCTCAGAACGACACAGGCCTTTTCTGGTTTTGGAGGGTGAAACTGGATAAACCTGCAGAGGTCATACCAGTTTCCTCTCTCAGGGGTTCGGTTTCGAATGCAGGAAGATCCCCCCCCACATTTCATCTCAGCTCTTTTATTTCCATGCACCAGGGTTGACACTTGTCACCCTGGGAACTACATGCGTACCACAACGTGCATCCCCCTTGCATGTTCCCTCCTTTGCCAGGAACTTAGGATAAATGGAAATGCACATGTCTCTCTTTTAAAATAATATTAAAATATTATTTCCCAGGCTTAATCCCCTAGGCTCATCACTCAGCCCTTTTCCCACCTTCCAGCCCTTAATCCCTTTCCCACTCTGTGGACGCTCAGTCCCCCATCACTCATTCATCGTGGTCGGTCTGCACTGGCGGTGTTTATATTTTATTAATTTATCTGCATACATACAAGTAAATCAACAAGCTCCTGGCCTTCAACACTTAGGCTCCCTGGCCTATCAAAACACATAAGCCTACAGCTTATGCAAAACTTGGCTCACCAGCCTATAGGACACATTTACAATTCTTTGCATATAACATGATCTGTAATGGGGATCGGCCTTGGGAACACTACAGTCCCCCTCCCCTTATTTTTTCACTGTCCTCAGTGCAACTTACACTACCTCTGTGTGTCCTTCAAAATTTTCAAAAAGATGTGGGTACTCTGCCCACATTACTTTTTCATGCTCCCATGTCGTGTCCTCAGGACCGTACCAGGTCCACTAGACCTTTACAAGCCCTATAGCTCGATTCCGGAGCTGTTTGTTTTTCCTGTCCAATATGCGCACATGATGCACTTGCAGGACACCTTCTGGTTCCACCTGGATCACAGTCCAATCGATAACATGATTAGTATCAGGTACATATTTCTTAAGTAGTGAAACATGAAATACATTATGTACAATCATAGATGCAGGTAATGCAAGCATGTATGCAACTGGACCAATCCTTTCCAGGATCTCAAATGACCCACAAAATCTTGCTGCCAACTTGGTGCAATTTCCCAATTTCAGGGAACTCCTGTTAGTTTTCACTTTCAGGAAAAAATGGTCACCCACTTTGAATTCTCTATGGGTTCTGTTACTATCAGCATAATGTTTCTGCCTGTCCTGGGAAGCTTTCAAATTCTGCTTGATTTTTATCATTTGATCTTCCATCTCTCTGAGTAGTTCAGGTCCAACTACTGTTCTGTCAGCAGGATTATCCCAGCTCACTAGAGTGTTGCACTTTCTTCCATAAAGTGCTTCGAATGGGCTCATCTTCAGTGATGCATGATACCTGTTATTGTAGGCGAATTCTACCAAATGCAGGTAGTCTTCCCACCTTGATGGTTTATCCATCACATACATTCTCAGCATGTCTTCGATTACTCTGTTTACTCTTTCTGTCTGTCCATCAAACGCAGGATGATATGTTGTACTAAAGTTCAGATTCGTTCCAAATCCTTTGAACAGTCCTTTCCAGAATTTCGAGGTGAATTTCGGGTCCCTATCAGACACAATTGTCTTAGGAATTCCATGCAAGTGTGAAAATTATTTTAAAAAAATATCAGCAACATTTGCTGCTCTGTGGGTGGTTTTCAGTGGAATAAAATGGGCATCTTTAGTAAGCTTGTCCACCACCACCATGATTGAATCATGTTGCTTGCTTGTTCTGGGCAATCCTGTGATAAAATCCATTGTTACCACATCCCATTTCCACTCAGGAATAGGTAAAGGCTACAACAACCCTGCTGGGTGTCTGTTCTTATCCTTGACCTTCTGGCATTCCATACATCTGGCGATGTATTCAGTAATTGCCTTCTTCATACCTGGCCAAAAATAATGGCTTTTGACTGCTGCCATAGTCTTTTGATATCCAGGATGACTAGCATAAGTCACATTATGCATTTCTTTTAGAATTGCCAGCTTCAATTCTTTGTCATTAGGTACATACACTCTGTTTTTATACATAAGTACACCATCAATTTTCAAGGCATAACCTTTCTCGGTCTGTGGTCTTTCCTGCTGTTGTAGCTTTGCTACCAGATTTCTGTACTGCAAATCAACACTTGCAACCTCCACAATTATGTCTTTCAACTCAGTTTTATACATGCTAATGGATATAGCATGTAATTTATGCACTTTTCTGCTGAGTGCATCAGCCACCTCATTGTCTTTCCCTTTGATATACCTGATATCAAAGTCATATTCACACATAAATTCCAGCCATCTAATTTTCCTGGCATTTAAGGTTGGCTGATCAAATAAATATTTCAGACTGTTGTGGTCTGTTCTTAATTCGAATTTCTTTCCCATGAGGTAATGTCTCCATTTCCTCAATGCATGGACAACTACTGCCAGCTCTAAATCATGAGTGGCATAATTATTTTCATGTTCCTTCAGCTTCCGGGATTCATAGCAAACTACAAATCCTTCTTGGCTGAGAACTCCTCCCAGCCCCTCCTTGCATGCATCCGTGAATACTACGTAATCCTTACTTGGATCAGCAATCTTTAGGCTTGGAGCACTAGTGAGCAGTTGCTTCAATCGCTGGAAGCTGCTCTCACATTCTTCAATCCACTGGAACTTCTTCCCCTTCCTTTCCAAGGAAGTGATAGCATGAGCTATCCTTGAAAATCCAGCTATGAACCTCTTGTAATAGCCTGCCAGACCCATAAAGGATCTAAATTCTGTCACATTCCTTGGTGCTGGCCACTCTTGAATGGCCTATACCTTCTCAGGATCCATAGCGATCCCCTCTTCAGAAATAATGTGTCCCAGGTAATGGATCTTCTTTTGGTAAAATGAGCACTTGCTCAGTTTTGCGTACAGCTAGTGTTCTCTCAACACCTGCAGCACCATTCTCACGTGTTTCTCATGTTCTTCCTCTGCCTTGGAATACACCAAGATATCATCCAGGAAGACTATGATGAACTTGTCCAGATAATTTCTGAACACTCCATTCATTAAACACATGAAAATAGCAGGCGCGTTGGACAGTCCAAACGGCACCACAGTGAACTCATAATGACCGTACCTTGTTCTGAAGGCAGTCTTGCTGATGTCTTCATCTTTTATCCTCAGTTGATGATACCCAGATCGAAGATCTATTTTCGAAAATACTTTTGCATCCTTTAACTGATCAAAAAGATCATCAATCCTTGGCAGAGGATATTTGTTTTTGACAGTGACCTTATTCAACTGCCGAAAGTCAATGCACAGCCTTAGCGTTCCATCCTTCTTCTTCACAAATAGAACCGGGGCTCCCCACG
>JASDQU010100872.1:372000-390384 GCA_032191745.1 Picea mariana
GCCTTAGTGCTCACTCCATTCATGTCCACTGAACAGGACTTAACCAATTCAGTGACCTTCCTCTTGGTCCCTGTGGCCAACTGCACTAACCAAGACTTCTCATGTTTGCTCTTCATTAGATTCAAACTCTCCACCACCCTAGGATCTACATAACTATGGCTAGCCCCCGAATCAATCAAAATAACAAGTGGTCGGTTGTTGATCATACCTTCCACTTCAATCATGTGTGATTGAAATTCTGCTTGCTTGTTGTCCAGGGCTATGTAGATCCTCGACATTCTGCTGCCCATATCCTCCACTGTTACAGCTTGCTGAACAGTATGTACAGTTCTTGCCTTACCATTTTTATGGGGACAATCTCTGTACTTCTAGTTTCCTTGACAGCCCCAACACTGAATGGGCGCCTGTCTCTGCCTTTGTGGCCTTTCTTCAGTCATTCTTGGCTCTTTAAACGATGGCTGTCCCTAAAGATTGTTTCTGAAAAAGGAAGGTTTTCTTCTCTTCTGCCTCTGTTCCTTCTTAAACCTCTTCTGGTCATCCCAAGCCTTCCGAAAGGTAGGCTTTTCTCTTTGCTTTTCATATAGGAATTTCGCCCTTCTTATGGTTTCTTCCATGGTCTTAGGATCATCGTATTGAATCTTGTCACCAATGGAAGGTGGCAGTCCACTCAGATACCTCTGAATTTTTACAGCTTCATCCTTGATGAATGGAACATACTTCAGTAGTTCCAGAAAATTTTGTTCATACTCATCAATAGTCATACTGCCCAACTTGAGTTAGAAGAACTCCTTCATATTTTTGTCATAATATCTTTTTGTCAAGTATTTCTTCTAGAAATACCTCTTGAATTCCCTCCAAGTGACCTCTTTCTCTTGAATATGTTGCACCTGCAGAAATTGATCCCACCACATGGACGCCTTTCCTTTCAACTGGTACATTGCAATTCTTCCTTTTGCATGGGCAGAATAGTTCTACAGCTGGAAGTATTTCTTCATGCCCAACAACCATGTCTCGACATCTTCCTCCTTCTTATGTTCTCCATCGAATGTTGGAGGCTTAATCTTGTTCATCTCTCCTTTCAATTCCTCCCTTCCAGATTTTTGATGTTTTCTGCTAGGAGACGGGCTTGAACTACTGTGTGTCTTACTGTCAGAATGTCTTTGGGAGCGACTGTGATGTCGGCTACCACTCCTTAATCTGCTTCTCCTCCCATGAGTTATGTGACTCTCCGTCGTACTTGAGTCTCTTCCCTTCTCAAGTTTCTTCTCTATTCTCTCCAGACTCTGCAGAAATTTTAAGTTTAATTTCCCTTGCCGATCCTTAACTTTCATGAAATTTTGGCTATCAGCTCACCGCTCCTTGGCCTCTCTTTGCAATCCTTCAAGGATTTTCATTATATGTCCTTCCTTATCCATCTCCTTTCCATGCCCATTAGAGTTCGATCCTTCGACTCCCTGGTTAACATTCTTTCCTTCTTGTTCGTCTTCCATTTCAGGGATAATTTGCATTCTACCCCACTCCATGTTCAGTGTTTATTAACTGGAGTTTTGGCCTCTGTTGTATGCTAAACACGCACTCTCTCTGTGCAATCCAATTCAAAAATTGTCAGGCCATTAAAATTCATGAATAATCCACAACGTTTGTAACTATTACGAGCAAAAACGAAAGACATTTCAACTTCACAAGTTTTCGGAGTTTTGTCTGGCTTTGTGTTTGTCGAGTTTCTTGAGATTCTCCTACTTCCCTATTGTAGATTCTTCCTCCCTCAGGATACTCTTCTCGGTTTCCCTTCCTCCTATCAAGTTTCCTCTATCGGGTTTTCGGGGTTTGTGGCATCGAGCTACACAGGTACTCGTAACTCCCGATCCTCTGATCCCCGATACGCTTGGCCCTACCAGCCAAGACTTAGACAATGTGACCACAATTCTCTGGAACCGTAGTCCTATCTCCTGTCGGGGATATGAGGTTTTGCGAGCTTGTAAAAACACTCAACCCCAAGACTCGCGATCTTCCGACTCTCGACGCGCTCCTTTTCGCATTGGACCCTGCTCTAAAAAGTATGACCGTTGGCTCGTGACCCCAGCCTTTTCCCTTATCGGGGTTAGGGGTTTCGCAAATCTGAATGTTCCACAACGCTTGATAGTGGAATCCCCGATTTCCTGATTTCCGATGGACTCCGTCCATGCTAACCCTCCGGGCTATCGCCTCTGGTCCACATGACCATACTATATGACCTCCACCCTACCCCGTCGGGTTTCGGCGGTTTCAATGTCATGATCATACGCTCACGGAATCCCCGATGGGTCCTAGTCGTTGACTTGACAACAGTCCTTTTGCCTATCGCTAAAATCTGCCACCCGTCCTCCTGACAGTCGATGTGGCCCCATGCTCCTAGGTCTTATCGGGAAATCGCGTATCGCGATTTTCCAATGCACGAAACCTTTGCTTCTGGGATCTCCGATATCCCGAGTCCTGATATGCCGATGTGCCTTTTTCTTTAACCCTTCACGGTTAAGTCAGGTCCATGTGACCTCTACCCCGTGACCATACTCAAAGCCTTCGTCAGGGTTTCGGGGTTCGGAGTTTCAAAGTGTATGAATCACTTGTCACCAAGGTTCCCGATTTCCTGATGAACTTCAAACACTGATGGACTTCTCCTTGTCGGGACTTTCCCCGATGGTGCATATCTCTGCCACGTTTCCACTAAATGAACGGTCCATATTTTGTCGTGAAATCATGGATCGCGATTCCGTGTGACGAGATCTCTATGTGTTCGAGAACTTCGATTCTCCGATTTCCGACTCTGCGGAATCTCCTGACACGTGTCCACCCGAGATTCACGGCTATGATCCCTCCTTGAGATTTCGAGAATCACAGGGTCTCGATTCTTGTGACTTCTAATATCCGATGCCTCTCTGGGACTTCTCCTCTACCCATGAGGACTTAATTCTTGCGCAACTTCTGTCAACTCGGACAGTTGACGGGTAATCCCACAGGGATCTTACAACTCATGATCCTCCCGAGTTTAAACTCCTATACACTCCGGGTCATACCAGGGTCCAAAATTGGTCCTCCAAACACAATTTCCCCTCGCATTCTCGGTCTAAAGACTGCTCCACTGGCCCATCTAGGCTCAGTGTCGAAACTTATGCTCTGATACCAATTTGTAGTGCACTTTTTTTTACACTACCCAGGTTCTTCAAACCTCTCTGTTACCATTCTATACATGAATGATTACATGATTCGTACAGAACTTATAAGAAAATGCATTTAACATAATTAAACACACTTAATTCTCAGAGTAAAATATATAAGTTACTGCTACAATTATACAAGCCATAGAATTCAACAGAAAACTCATTTACATAGCAGAAAACATGGTATATAAACAGCACAGTCATGCCAAATGTGACAAAAACATAATTCAAATACTTATCTGTTAACAGTTGTAGAATCACCAACCAAGTGCAGGCCTTCCACGAACCTCCCAGCCTTAGACTACACTGTTCATCATCTCAACAGTGGGTCACCCCTGAGCTAGGACCGAGCTCCACCCCAAGGCAGGGGATCCTAGGCTATACTGAGGCTATAGGAAAGACATCACAAAAATATCTGGAAGGATTCTTCCCAGAGATGTTATCTTATGCCCACTACTACCAGACCCTCATTCCCCAAATGCCTGTTCCGCCCGGGAGTATACACCTTCACACACACAGTCCATCGGTGCTGACCTCCCCTTCTGGGCCTTGGCAACAGGCCGGATCAGAAAGTCTCAAAGTCCGTAGCTAGTGCTGGGCACTCTCTGGAAGACACCACTTCCCAACAAACTCTTTCACTTGGAAAGAGTTGCTCGCAGGCCTGACAACCTGCCTCTTCAAAACACAATCACCTCCCTCACCTGGAGAGAGATTACACACAGGGTAACACAAACTCACACTTGCCAATAAGCCATGCGCAGTCCATCTCTGCGTGGCCACAACATCCAACTAGGAAACAGACATGGGCTTCTCGCACAGGCTCAACAATGGTGCATGATCTCACAGTGTCGAATTCCACTATCTCAGAATGACACAGGCCTTTTCTGGTTTTGGAGGGCGAAACTGGATAAACCTACAGAGGTCATACCGGTTTCCTCTCTTAGGGGTTCGGTTCCGAATGTAGGAAGATCCCCCCCCCACAATTCAGCTCGGCTCTTTTATTTGCATGCACCAGGGTTGACACTTGTCACCCTGGGAACTGCATACGTACCACAACGTGCATCCCCCTTGCACATTCCCTCCTTTGCCATGAACTTAGGATAAATGGAAATGCACATGTCTCTCTTTTAAAATAATATTAAAATATTATTTCCCAGGCTTAAGCCCCTAATCTTAGCCCCTAGGCTCATCACTCAGCCCTTTTCCCACCTTCCAGCCCTTAATCCCTTTCCCACTCTGTGGACGCTCAGTCCCCCATCACTCATTCATCGTGGTCGGTCTTCACTGGCGGTGTTTATATTTTATTAACTTATCTGCATACAGACAAGTACATCAACAGGCTCTTGTCCTTCAACACTTAGGCTCCCTGGCCTATCAAAACACATAAGCCTACATATTATGCAAAACTTGGCTCACCAGCCTATAGGACACATTTACAATTCTTTGCATATAACATGATCTGTAATGGGGCTCGGCCTTGGGAACACTACACCCTCTACCTCAGCTTATACTCTGAGTACTAGCGAAATTACCATGCCTTCCTATGTACCTTACGGATCACAACTCCCATGGAATATGTACTTTCCATTCCCTGGTCCTCCACAGCCCATGGCACCCCCACACCCTCACGTTGGGGTGAATTTTGTTCAACCCTCTCTCGTTCAACAATATCAAAATTTCGAACAGCTGAATATGGAAAATCCGACCCATCCGTCGAATAATGCCAAAAAGAAAGGAAGAAACAGGAACAATAACAACACAGGCCAAGGAAGGAATCAACCCCAACAAAACCAACCTACTGGGGGCAACCAGAATCAAGGGAATCAGAACCCCCAGGGGGGAAATAACAACATCCGTCAAGGGAGAAATAATAATACTATTAAAACCACCTTCCCTTGTGCCCTTTGCGGTGAGTTCGGTCATTATACTCATCATTGTCCCAAAATCACTGATTTTAAATGGATGAAAGACTCAGGTAGTCTACCACATCTTCCAACACCACCTACCCCTCAACAGGCCCCACAACAATACATGCAACAACTCCCCCCAAGCCATACTGCAGAATCCCATTCTGCACCAGGGTGTGATAAACACCCAATAGGTSACACAACCTACCCCACCACAGTTGGGACAGTACCTCAATCCAAACAATCCTACAGATCGTACTATCCTCCTCACCAATGAGGAAGAAATCCTTCTACAAACATGTAATCATCAATATCGTGCACCCGCTGAGTCTCCTCCCATTCCCCCAGAAACAATCCCAACACCGATAGGACCTTCGTTGGTAATTCTTCACCCTAACGCCAAAACACCTCCTCGCATCCCTCGCATCCCACTGTGAAGGAATATCCATAACCTCGGGGCTAGGGCGGCTCATAATTACAGTTTGGTCGATGACTTCGCACAATCCCTGGCTGCCACATCAGTCTTAGAGGTCCTTCAAACTTGTCCCACTCAGCGGAAATCATTACTTTCTGCCTTGGGGGCAGTCGACCCTGCGGATACCCAACTCATCATATTTGATCTCGACAGTAGAGAACCTCGCCTTCCCACTCTAATCACTTTTCAAATCCTAGTAAAAAATTCGAAACATTACAGTTCATCGGTGCATCATCGATGAAGGTGCATCCACATGCATTATGTCCAAGTCTGTATGGCAGAAACTTGGTTCCCCGGAACTCATCCCATCTGCCATTACCTTAAGAGATTATGATGGATGACCATCATCTCCTGAAGGACTCTTCCAAAATGTCCCCGTAGAACTTGGGGGAAAGACCATTCTCATCGACATTGAAGTTATCGGTGCCCCACTTGATTATAATATCTTGTTCGGTCGTAGCTACATGTACGCTATAAAGGTAGTTGCCTCTTCCGTCTTTCGAACGATGATGTTCCCCCATAATGGGAAGATCATTACCATTGACCAGGTCTCACATTACGAGCCTAACCCTTCTGCCAACATCGATAACATTCTCCCTCTCATACACATGAGTCATGACGCATACCCACTCATCGAAATGGGTCCCAGAATTTTCAAAGACCCATCATTGTTAGGAACTTACCATGGTGCACCACCACTCCTTCATCCTTCCAATCAAGTATGCATCGTATCATCCAATGGAACTGACATAAAGGATACCCTTCCTCCTAGGGAGGCTTTTATCATATCTGACGTCCCACTAGTCACAGAGTTCCCCCCTCATGAGCCTCCTGCGAACTCGTCGACTCCACCAGTCCATGATTTCACCTCTCCCTGAGGCCATATCCCAGTTTGGGAGATAGTTCCCCAAGCCATTACTCAAATCCCCTTCTTCTACCCTCCACCGGGCATACAATATTTCCAAGTAGCCGCAACGCTTACCCTCCCTAATATGGTGTTAGCAATTCTAGTCTGGTTTTTACATCCACCAGATATGGTCCCTCAACCATCCCTTCCCCCCCAAACAGAAGGAATCCCAATGACGATTCCCATACTCACTCCCACCATACCCTCTACACCCCCACTCACTACCCTCCCTGTCACAACTAGGGGCAGGTGAAAGAAGAAGGAGCCCACAACTCCACTTCCCCCATGTGTCCAACCTCCTTGCGCGCTATGTGAGAAATATGGACACCAAACCAACAACTACCCATCTCTACCCAAGCTATAGAACTTTATTCCACTCAATCAAACACCATCAACGCTTGCCACTATAGCAATTACTGCCACTACTGTCCCTCACTCAAGTAGCAAAGGGCTATGAACCAAATTTTCTTCCGCTATATGTTCGGAATATGGCCATTATACACACCATTGCCCAGCATTGCCACGCTTTTGGCAGACATTAACTGCAGTACGCCAAAGATTCCAGAACAAACCCAATCCAACTACATTATCCCTACCAAAAATCACTCACATCCATTATGTCACAACTTTAGTCAATGAATGTATGAGATGCCCTTTCTCTCTATGTGAATCCTTAGATCATTTTACATACCAATGTCCTATGATCATTGAATACAAGAAATGCCAATTGACCCTGATTCAAACCTCGACACCCCCTACATAATCAATGGTTGACTTGAACTCATCACTAGAGATTCTTCATATAATTTCTCCTAAACCCGAGGCACTCTTGACGCCTCCATGGTTCTTGGATGACTTATTCGACGATTCACCCCCAAATCCCCCCAATTCTCCCATTCATTTCCCTATGGAAATTTTACATCCAACTACCACTGGTACTCCTCAATACTTCGATATTTGGTTTATTTCGAGCGAACCATCACAATCTCATTGCGTCATTCCCCCTGCTTATTCATCACCAAGGGACAGCCACACGGCGACAGTCACCGATATCGCTCTTTACGACCCCTTGTATTCCCACCAATTCCACTGTGACGAGGACATACTCAAAGATTTAAACACCCCTGACTACCCATGGGATACGCTACATCACAGAGCACTCTTCTTTTCACAGGAAGCCTCCATGCCTCCTAACCAACACCCCATATACGTGGTCAAAACCAAGGATTTTATCCCATCAGGGCATATTGACTGGTTCAACAACCCCATTCCTGCCCCTGATGCTTTTGAAGAAGGCAACAAGGCCAACATTTCCCCGACCATCAAAATTGATATTTCCATAAAAAATGGAGTCGTCAAGGAAATCACCATTGGCGCCACTTGCAGTCCTCAAGAAATCACCGCCTATAAATCCCTCTTCCAAGAATATTGGGATATTTTTTCCTGGTCATACACAGAAATGCCTAGCCTTGATCCTTCTATCATCGAACATTGCATCGACACCTGGCATGACATTACACCAGTTCATCAAAAACAGTGGTCTCTACACCCATCCAAAGCAGCGACCATCAAAGCCGAAATTGACAAATTACGCGCGGTTGGGTTCATCTACCCCATCGCCTATACATCATGGGTTTCCAACCCTGTACCCGTTAACAAAAAATAGGGAACTATCCATGTCTGCATGGACTTTCATGATCTCAGTCATGCATGTCCCAAGGACAACTTTCCAATGCCTTTCATCGATCAAATTATCGACGATTGCGCCAGCCACGAGGCTCTGTCCTTCATGGATGGTTTCTCTGGTTATAATCAAATGCAAATCCATCTAGCAGAGCAATAGAAAACAACATTCACCACCCCTTGGGGTACTTTTGCATATCGTTTCATTCCTTTTTTCCTAATGAATGTTGGCACAACTTTCCAATGGGCTATGACATACATTTTTCACAATCTAGCTCATATCATCCTCGCATACCTGGACGATCTCACAGCCCGATCCAAAAAATGCACCCAACATCTTGATGATTTACAGATCATCTTCCAATGGTGTCGTCAGTACAACATCTGCTTGAACCCCCTCAAGTGCGTGTTCTATGTCATTGCAGGGCACCTCCTCAGATTCATCGTTTCCCAAAGCGGTATTACCATAGACCCCATTAATGTCCAAGCCATCACAGAAATTCCACCCCCTCAGAAGTTACGCCAACTCCAAAGCCTACAGGGAAAAGCTAACTTTCTACAGCGATTTGTCCCAGACTACGCCACTCGAGCACATGGTTTCCTTCGCTTACTATGCCACGACATCCCATTTCACTGGGATGAAATGCCCAAAAAGAATTTGACGATCTTAAAATGGCTCTCTCCAATGCCCCTTTAATTAGTGCACCCAACTACAATCACAACTATATCCTCTACATATTAGCATCAACTGTCTCGGTAGTAGGAGTTCTCTTTCAAATCGATGATGATGATCATGAGCATGTCATTTACTATCTTAGTAAAAACCTCTTAGGGCCACCCTTGAAGTATAAACACGAAGAGAAACTAGCCCTTGCAGTCGTCCTCGCAGTCCAGAAACTGTGTCATTACATTCTGCTTCGCACGACTAAAGTCATAGCAGATTCCCGTCATCTTGTAGCCATGAGATCAGCATCCCATCATCTCCATCAAGACAGTCCCCAGGCCATTTTTTATCCTTAGCCCTCAGGGCACCATTTTTTCATACCCCGTCCAGGTACGCATGCTCATGTTCAAATTTATCAAATACATGCTTATATGTTCGATTCTCTTCAGATATTGTTCATGTCAGGTATTTGGTTTTCATGTGTGTAGGTACTTGGTTATCATACATCAACACAAACCCTTCAGGTATATGATCAACACTGGCATGTAATCATTCCCTCTGAATATCAATTACATCTCCAGTCACACCCTCTGACATTTGCCTCTAGGATCCCCATCTCTGGCTCTGCAGTACCGACACCTCCATTGCATTTTTGGTATTGTCACCCGGTAGCACTCTCCCCCACATGAGTTGTCCCATTCATAGCACCCTTTGGTACTTTGACACTCATGCTATTTTTCAACCCTTTAGGGATGGGAGTCCCGATAGTCTTACATCATGTCGCGAATAATCCACATACTCCTTCTCCTCATTTTGCTAGCTTTCCCAATGGACTCCCAGATTATCTCTTCAAGGTTCTACTTTGACTGCCCCTCCGTAGTATCATGAACCCTCCATTTCATCCACAATCAATTTTCTGATCTACAAATTTCCCTCCATTTCATTTACCTCATACAGAAGCCCACCCATGGGTGTTGTTGGGGAAAAACACCCTACGGACTAGCAAATAGAGTTCAGACATTGCATGCAGATACGACCGAATAGAAATTACTTTCTACCTATATCCCTAGATTTAAATCCCCTTTTCTTAGTAAATGCATGGAAAGATCCACCTACCTTGTTACCGGCGTTTGATGTCAATCCTCTGTTGTGCTTGATTACTTGTTCGCAATACTCCTTCCAAAGCCGACCTACATTCAAGACGAGAAACAACTATGCATGCATACTACTTATATACTAACGGGTTAGAAATCAAACATAAACTAATCAAATCATAGAAAGTTCATGAATTGGGATGGGAAAAACATTCTCTTTATTACTTAAAATGAGTCAACTTACAAAACTTGAGACTGGCCACTGCTCCTTGAACCTGATCCTGGGCTCCTCTTCTTATGTCCTTCAACTACTTTGCTTTAAATCTCCTTTGGCATTAGGAAAGGCTAAAGGGTTGGGACAATGGAATATGTAAATGGGCAGAGTTTCTTTGCTATATTTTTCCTCATCCAAATGGTACCCTTACCCCTTCTTTTATAGGCTAGAAGGAGCTAGGTATTTGGATGAAACCTCGGCCATGCAGGGTTGGGAGTTTCAGTTAACTCACCCATAGCTTTTTGTTTCATTGGCAACTTTCCTTTTTTCATTCTTTTGTCGGTCCACGCAGGCTATTTTGGGTCAGCCAGCATGTACACACGTGCAATAATGGGTTAGGGCGCGTGGGCCTTTACACAAGAGGATTTTCAAAGAGTTGTTCAGCAGAGTTTTGACAAAGAAGGGATATGAGTTGGCCTGATGCCAGGTAAGCATGTGTGGTGCAATTTAGGGTTATAACAATGGGGCCCCCACCCTCCACCAATTCTCCAAGCAAATTGTGCCCTAACCGGCCCAACCATATTACATTGGGGCACTCATTTCTGTATTTGTATACTCATCCCAAATTATTCTTTATTTATTTGGTACATTGTAAAAAGCCTTTGTTTCCAGCATTTACATCTCCTTTTGTCGTCACCTTTGATGACCTTCTTCCCCTTTTTGTTTGGCAAACGCAACCCATGTCTCCCTTGTTTGGGGCACTCCTTATCATCTACCCCTGTTGACATCGTCCATATACTCTGAGTATCCCATAGGCCACTTACCTCTACCCTCTGAGTTTGTCCACTTTGTCCTGCCTCTAGCACACCTTATCCCATGTCTTGTTGTCCCCATGACACTCGAACTAGTTGAATGGTTGCAGCCACTTATACTTCACATATACCCCCAACCAAGGGAAGTCTTGACTCTCCATACATCTTTATTTCATCCATGTACCTCATCAGTTCCTAACCTCACCTAGTAGATTTCACAAATCCCTTTGCTTCTTCGAGTCGCATCCCCCTTTTTGTCGACATCAGCATAGTTTCCAGAAGGGCGACAGTATCTTGACTCTCATTACCTTTCCAATGAGAGGTCTCGGACGGCACAGGGAGAACCACAATCGCTCCCTGTTGTCATTGACCCCCATAACATTCGACTTCAACACTTTCTCATGTTACAGTGGGTCTTACTTTGCGACTATTGCAGTTATTTCTTATATTTATCGAATACCTCTGAACTTGGCTGGGCTATCAATGCCTACAGAATACATGATATTTCTCACAGATGTCACTACCTATTGTTCAGAGTATGTTCCTCCGTAGAATTTTCTTTTTCTTTTATCACGACCGCCCCCGAGGGCACTGCAGTGGTCTACATCAACACACCATTCCTTTTTTAGTTACATGACATGAGCATGGTGCATGCCCGCCTCATTTTTACATAGTTTATTTTTTACACACCTTATGGAAGGTTGGGTTCTACAGGTTCCCTTCTCCCTCCAACGGGTAACTCTTGACAAACCCACTATCTCTCTCTCTTACAATGGAACTCTCAGTAGAAGAAACATTGATGAATTTTAGATATATGTATGCTCCTAACCTCATCCATTAGGGGGCATCTATTATCATTGAAATTTTTTCCGCAAATGGTTACAAGAATCCAACATTGTCAAACAGTTATGAGGTCACCCATGGACCAAAATTACCACAAAATCATTTCCAAAGGGTCAAAAACTATACAACTAGTGACAAATTAAAGTGCGCTATGACTACACAGGGCACGTGCCCACATGCACAAAACAGAAATGCAGAAAAAGCACACATGCACCCGATGCATGATTGTGGTCACTAAAAGCCACGCGCATCTGAGAATGGTGCATTTATGAGAGTGGTCGGCCTCCCACCCACTTCTGGTTCATCTTCCAAGCTGATTTGAAACTCAAATCTGGACTGGATCCGACTGGGTGGCTGGTCAAAGACCTAAAAATGCCCTAATTAACCTCTTTCCACACTAAAAGCTGGTTTCACAATACCTCAAAGAGGTGCTATAAAAAAGCCATGGGTGCACTTCATTTTTAAGGAATTTCAATAGCAAAGTTATGCTTCTACTATTCTCTTGAGGAATCCTCTATTCTCATCAAGAGTATACTAGCACCATTACATTGGGAAATTCATCTCACCCCTTGAGTGGATTAGCAAGGAATTCTTTCACCATTTTCATTCAAAGTTGTAAGAAGAGCTTATTTGTGGGGGTCCAAGAGCCCTCCCTTGGAGGAAGAAGGGACTCATAGTCCTCTTTCTTCTTGGTGTTTTCTTTCACTGATATAAACCTTACCATTGGTGACATGGGTCTTATTGTTTCTTTTGTTGTTATGTCCCTATGCTCACTAGTTTAGTTGTTATTTTATTTATTAGTTTAATTCTTAGTTGTTCTTTTATATTTCTTTCTCTAACCCTTTTCCTTACAGCTGTCCTGCTTAGCAAACCCAACTAAGCTTGCAAGCACCTCCATTTTGCTCATCTAGGTGGAAAAAGAGGCGCTACAGGGTCCATGTGAGCTTCCACCTTTAAGTGGTTGGCCTTGTTCAGTAGAGGATAAATTATTCTTGAAAACAAGAGAAGCTCTTTCATTTTTATACCATCATGATCGTATAAGATTTCATCAATATTGTTACCTATTTGAATCTTCTTAGAATTGAGATTCATTACATAGTCATTGAAAAAAGAAAAAAGACTTATGTAGAAGATATTAATTTGGTCTTTCTATGGGAATTTTATGACATTAGTATGTAATTTTATAAAAAAATAATGAATCTTGGGGAGTACACCATGTTCAAGGAACGAGGAACAAAAATTGCACAAGGACTAGACACCGACAACATGGACCTACAAATGGGGCCAACATTGAATTTTTTTCAAACAGTTTATGTATGCATTGAAATTTGTCATGGATAGACTATTGGCATGCCTTAACGATATTGGAAGGTTTCTGGACTCAAATTTTAGTGGCACGCCCACTTTCTTCCATCATCATGAATTCATCATGTAAACAATAAACCCTAATTTTCTTTCAAAGTACACAATTTGGTTGACGCAATTTTTAGGCTTTCGTCAGTATTTCTTCATTTTTCTTTAAAGTTATACATTAATGTATATACAATGTATCTCTGTCATCATTGTGATGAAAAATCCCTCTATTTCATTTATTTCTTAATTAACACAATCAAGATACTAGAGGCTGGCAATAGGGACCTGTGAATGGGGCCAACGTTGAAATTTTTTCAAACAATTTATGTATGCACTGAAATTTTTCATGGATAGACTATTGGCATGACTTAAATATATGGGAGGGTTTTTGGACTCAAATTTGAGTGACACGCCCACTTTCTTCCATCATCATGAATTCATCATGTAAACCATAAACCCTAATTTTATTTCAAAGTACACAATTTGGTTGACGCAAGTTTTAGGATTTCATCGGTCTTTCTTCATTTTTATTTCAGGTTATACATTAATGTATATACAATGTATCTGCATCATATTTGTGATGAAAAATCCCTCTATTTCGTTTATTGCTTAATCAACACCATCAAGATACTAGAGGCGGTCAACAATGACATGTGAATGGGGCCAACGTCGAAATGTTTTCAAATTGTATTTGTATGCATTGAAATTTGACCTGGATAGATTATTTGCATGCCTTAATGATATGGGAGAGTTTCTGGACTCAAATTTGACTGACACACCCACTTTCTTCCATCATCATTCATCATGGAAACCATAAACCCTAGTTTTCATATGTTATAGTAGATAGGTTAATGATTCCAAGTTTCATATTTGTATTTGACTGAAGGTCCAAATTATAGATTGAAAAGTATCAAATTGATATTTCAAGTTGATAAACCAAATATGAAATGAATCCAAGAATCATTTGATATTGTCGCAAGAGAGACGAATGCAAATAATCTTGCGACGAATTTTCTATACTATCGACGAAAAAACACTCGTCAATAATTTTATGCCATTAGTATGTAATTTTGTAAAAAAATAATGGATATTGGGGACTACACCATGTTCAAGGAATGAGGAATGAGGAATGATGAACAAGGAATGCAAAGTGCACGAGGACTAGACACCGGCAACAGGGACCTGCGAATGGGGCCAACATTGAAATTTTTTCAAACAGTTTATGTATGCACTAAAATTTGTCATGGATAGACTATTGGCATGCCTTAACTATATGGGAGGGTTTCTGAACTCAAATTTCACTCACACACCCACTTTATTCCATCATCATGAATTCATCATGTAAACCATAAACCCCAATTTTCTATCAAAGTACACAATTTGGTTGATGCAAGTCTTAGGCTTTCGTCGGTCTTTCTACATTTTTCTTTCAGGTTCTACATTGATGTATATGAAATGTATCTGTTTCATCATTTTGATGAAAAATACCTCTATTTCATTGATTTCTTAATCAACACCATCAATATACTAGAGGCTAGCAACAAGGACCTGCGAATGGGGCCAACGTTGGAATTATTTCAAACAATTTCTATATGCACTAAAATTTGTCATGGATAGACTATTGGCATGCCTTAACTATATGGTAGGGTTTATGGACTCAAACTTGAGTGACACACCCACTTTCTTCCATCATCATGAATTCATCATGTAAACCATAAACCCTGATTTTCTTTCAAAGCACACAATTTGGTTGACGCAAGTTTTAGGCTTTCGTCGGTATTTATTCATTTTGATTTTAGGTTCTACATTAATGTATATACAATGTATCTATGTCATATTTGTGATGAAAAATACCTCTATTTCATTGATTTCTTAATCAACACCATCAATATACTAGAGGCAGGCAACAGTGACATGTGAATGGGGCCAACGTCGAAATGTTTTCAAACTGTATCTGTATGCATTGAAATTTAACATAGATAGACTATTTGCATGCCTTAACTATATGGGAGGGTTTCTAGACTCAAATTCGACTGACACACCCACTTTCTTCCATCGTCAATTCATCATGGAAACCATAAACCCTATTTTTCATATGTTCTAGTAGATATGTTAATGATTCCAAGTTTCATATTTGTATTTGACTGAAGGTCCATCTTATAGATTACAAAGTATCAAATTGAGATTTCAAGTTGATAAACCAAATATGAAATGAATCCAAGCATCTTTTTATATCGTTGCAAGAGAGACGAATGTACATAATCTTGCGACGAATTTGTTATACTATCAACGAAAAAAGTTTGTCGATAGTATAGCTAATTCGTCGCAAGAATATTGTGTCTAATTTGAATGGTGTTACATGCTTTTCAAGGATTTTATAGATTATATTATGGTGCAATGTAGTGTAGTCTATAAGAACGATCTCTATTCCAAACCTCAAAATGGATAGTACCATATCTTGTTCATAACACAAATATTTTTGGTATGTTTCCTTTGTGGATATGGTGTCTCAAGCCCTTAGTACACATGATGCCAAACAATGAAATGTAACAATTTTACTATTGAATTATAGTGTTATGTCACCCATGGTTAAGGAAAGAACTTAAGGTTCTTAGGTCCTATTTGAATCTTCTTAGAATTGAGATCTATTATATAGTCCTTGAAAAAAGACAAAAGACTTATGTAGCAAATATTAATTTGGTCTTTGCGTGGGACATTTTATGCCATTAGTATGTAATTTTGTACAAAAATAATGGTTCTTAGGGACTACACCATGGTCAAGGAACGAGGAACGAGGAACAAGGAATGGAAGTTGTACTAGGACTAGACACCGACAACAGTGGCGTGTGAATGGGGCCAACATTGAAATTTTTTCAAACAGTTTATGTATGCACTGAAATTTGTCATGGATATAATATTTTCATGCCTTAAATATATGGGAGGTTTTCTGGACTCAAATTTCACTCACACACCCACTTTCTTCCATCATCATGAATTCATCATGTAAACCATAAACCCTGATTTTCTTTCAAAGTACACAATTCAGTTGACGCAAGTTTTAAGTTTTTGTTAGTCCTTCTTAATTTTTCTTTGAGGTTCTACATTAATGTATATACAATGTATTTGTTTCATATTTGTGATTAAAAATCCTTATTTTTCATTGATTTCTTAATCAACACCAGAAAAATACTAGAGGCGGGCAACAATGACATGTGAATGGAGCCAACGTTGAATGTTTTTCAAACTGTATCTGTATGCATTGAAATTTGACATGGATAGGCTATTCACATGCCTTAATGATATGGGATGGTTTCTGGACTCAAATTTCACTCACACACCCACTTTATTCCATCATCATATCATCATGGAAACCATCCATAGGCACAAAGACACATAAATTATTTTAATAGTATGTATGTCCATCCTTGTCCTACTAGTCAACTTAGGGATTCCTACTAACTATGATGGTAACATTGATTCCCTATGGTGAAAACGAGCAGATAAATTATTTTAACAGTATGTATGTCCATCCATATCCTACTAGTTAACTTAGTGTTTCCTACTAACTATGATGGTAACATTAATTCTTGGCCCAAGGAAATTTTGATCCAAAGGATTTGTAAAAAAATGCAAGAAAACCATGTTATTGTCTAGTGGCAGTTTCTCTTCTAGGATAGTAAGGAAGGAGTCATATACAAATTTTCCATTTGCAAGCCTCGGATAATCCACCGAGACATTGTTTTTGGATGAGGTAGTTAAGGGTTTCAATAACCATCACATAAAAGGTTAGTGCAAAAGGGAATCCTTGATGACTAGAGTGGAAAGTAGTCTCGCGTGAGAAATTTATCATCAACCATCTCTTTGTTTTTTATTTTGAGGGCCTTAATATGCTTCACAAATTCCTTGGATGTCAGATCTTTGAAAAATATCATAGTAGTATTCTTACATGTATTAAGCCAATGGAACCCAACTTTTATTTGGCCCCCCCTTACTTTATATGTGTCATCAACCTTTAGTATTTGTCATTGTTTGGTCATTTGTTATTCACTAAGGGAATAAGATGAGGCAATCTTGAAATTTCCTCGAGCTCTTCCAATATTTCCTTGTATTTTATTCTTCTAAATGTCATCAACTATCTACCATAACATCTAATAAAGGAAATGGTTTTTCTAATGGAATATTCCCACCAAATTAGAATTCAACCTTTTTCCCCTTGGGGCCTTGGACTTAGCTTCCATATTTTGGGGTGGATAACTTCCCCCACTCCCCTATTGAACAACGAGTTAGATTCCATATTTATAGGACCATGCAAATAATTATTTCTATTCTTAAATATGTTAATTGCTTGGCTAGCAATTTTGTCCTCCACTCAATTCCCATTATGATGTGTTGAGGTTCATTCTTCAGTTCTACATTTATTTTTTGAGTGGTTATACGTTCCCTATATTTAAGAACAACTTAGTTAGTATGGTCATGGGATACCTTCATTGAATTTTACATTTACCAGTGGTAGCATTGGTCAAGTGTGATGGGTAATTTTCCTTCTCATCATTCACTTGAGTGGATTATTCCCTTTGGGTTTAGTTATTGGTTTTGATTATATATTATATAAGAAACAAAAAACTTAGATTACCCATCTTCCAATGCTACAATGATCCACTATCAAATGATTTATTTCCTCTAAGCAATCTTCTAGTTATACTACCCTTCCCCTTTGCATTCATATAGTTCATCTTGCCTGCTTCTAGAGGATTCACTAGAAATAGCCAACTCCTCATTCACTATTGCAACTTATTAAATCAATAATCATTCAATATTCTCCTTTTTTTAAATGCAATTGTGTTGTCTCACTAATCATCAATGACAATTTCTCCTTCTAGGTGTGAACTTCATAGTAAGGCATCACATGTTCTTAATTTTCCATGTGTTTTAATTGCTATTAAATCTATCATAAATACCTTTCCATATATGCGTACTCACGTTGTTAATATTCCAAAGGGTCTATTCTAGTAGGATACATCATCCCTAATCAAAACCATGGTGGTCACAATTTTGGTTTCTCTAATTATTTTTTTCTCCATCATAATGATTATTCTATAATCACCATCTAATATTATTAAATTGGGTAGAGTGAGATCTTCTATTTCCATATGGAGATGAAATCATTAATAGTCCAATTGATAATGTTGCATTGATCCTTGGAATCTATTGAATGAATTCAATATGAAATGTTCA
>JASDQU010100872.1:390603-416771 GCA_032191745.1 Picea mariana
ATCCTTGTCTAAGATCATAATGTTTGTAACCTATACTCCTTGTTTCATCGTATCAATAAATTTTTGGTATTGATGTCATTAATAGTCTAATTGATTGTCATGATAGCCCTCTGAATATGTAGAATTAATTCTTTCCAAGTTTCTCATTGATCACCTTGTTGAAGCCCTAGTTATATCTTTTAGCATCTATTAACTCATTGTTCAATTATGTGTAGGTCAACATGAATTCTAGATTTTTCTTATTTGTATCATGTCTTCCATGTTCTATGGAAATCAACACAAATTCTCTCTCTTGTGCTAGTTTGAACATTCTTTGCATTTGGTTTCTCATTTATCTAGTGTGTGTTGGTTGACATAGATTCTTTTGTCTTTTTTTCAACAAACACATTCTACTTAATTGTTTTAATAATACAATGAATTTACAATTCTCTACTAATGATTCTCGGATGCAGGAGAATCGTGTCAAGCGCATAGAGGCGGGACCATTCAACACGTGCGAGTTCTTCCAGAACTTCAACATGGGAAGCTACAACGAATTTTAGGATCCGCCTCCACTCAGCACCAGAATTCACTTTTTGAGGCACACTTGAACCGATGCTGAATTTTACCCTGTGAAGCAAGTTTTTGAAATTGTAAACAGAGCAGAAGTTTCCACTTCAGCTCTGGAGTGCGACTAGAATAAGATAGCATAGGATTAATTTTAGAGTAGGCAAGTAGCCAGGGGAAAACCCTAGAAACATTTTGAGTTATGTAGAAGTATGAACACTCAGTTAGACAGGAGCAGAGAGGGGAATACAGAAAGAAATTAGCTGTAGAAAAAAAAAATGCGAGTGAGCAGGAAATCTCAATGTCTTTGAGCGACTGTAAATTTTGAATGTATTATGCAGCCATTGGGCACTTGTGAATATAACAGTATGGAAAATTGACCCAAATGCATGGTGTTTGGACTGTGTGCATTTTCCTGTTATTTTTTGTTTTCATGAATAAGTGGATGGAACTATGAATTTTACCAAATTCAATTGTTTCTCTTCATTGAAGCTATACAATGTGTGCATCGAGCAAGGAGAGAACATCATAAGATCAGGAGGAATCTCTCTATGAGAAATCCCTTTGCATCTAAGTTGTCGAAATCCCTTAGACGCAAGGAGTGTGCGGGAATTTGAGGCCTACACAAGGCGAAGCTCAGGAGAGACAACACTTCGGGAAGTGTTATCAAAATCCAAGGACTCGTTCTCTGGAAGAAGCTAAGACCGAGTCTTTGAAGACTTAGAAAATATTCTAAGTATGAAGTGAGTAAAAGATCAAGAGGAGGAATGTCGTTGAGCGTTGGATCGCGGTGAAGAATCCCGCGAACTATCCTATTTGAGGCAGGAGCGCAGGCTTTAACCCAGCATAGATCCAGGAGGGGAGATCTCAAGGATCTAAACAGACAGTGGAGAGTCCTCGAGGAGAAACACCAAAACCCTGCAAGTCGTTGGATAAGGTGGAGCTGGAAGGAGGATAGCAGCGAGGGCTACCATTTCATGAACTCGGACATCGTGAGCTAGGAGGTAGTGTTTGTGGTGCTTCAAAATCCCGAGTCACAAGATTGCGAGATAGAGAGGTGTTGACAGCCAATTCACATTTTTCCATTGTCCTATAAGTTGCCTACACTAATGTTTTACAAACATCAATTTTTCCTCGCAATTATTCAAATAAACGACACTTCTATTTTTGCGACATTTGCACATTTACCTTCATTTTGTTTTCACGACTGTAAGCATGAAAACTTAGTCCTTCACAGTTGCATTGAAATCATTATTTGAACTATCATGATCCTTTTTGTCAATATGCCTATTGCACTTGCTTTTCACTTATCATTATGCAGCTAGAAAAAATTTCAAACTATACTCATTGGACATTCTTGTATTGATTGTGTGACTTGGTTTCATCGAGTTTGTAATGCATTGGCATTTGGATTTATATGTTCTTTGATTTGATCTACTTAACCATTGGTTTCATGAAAATACATAGGTGTTATGGTTAAATCTTTCATATATATCTTTTAATACGATACCTACGTTCGTATTTTCATAACTATCGGTATGTTGATTATATAAAGACCCATTGACACCTTGGTTAAACTCTTGATATGAGCTATTAAAATACATTGGTGCATGGTTAAACATTGGTATTTGTCTCATTTTGTATGATGATGGTTTAAAACTTTGGCATAACATTGATTGCGCGCGTTGGTTTATACACTAACCATTGGTTTCATTGGTCGGCCAAGTGGCATGACTGTTGAAATATACTATAATGGTAGAACAGTTATAAGCTGGCGGTTGTACTTTGGCAATAACTATTATGCATGGCAGAGATAAGCTCCACCACCTTCGCACGATGACATTTATGCCTATCCCTGATCCCCGTTTACCCCTGTTAGCTCGAGTAACCCTTTGCGCACTCTACTCCTGTGTATGTCATGACCCAAACCCTGGCTCGTTCACCATGTGCTCGGCTCCATGGCACCAGTGGTGCGAATCGAACCAAACGGCAACCAAGCCTTGTTGTTATTTGACAATGCCCGGAAGGACTTGGAGGATAACGATTGGCTCACCTTCGTGCAGAGATTTGAGGGTTTTAACTTATTTGTGGCACAGCAGTTCGCTCTGACATTTGATGGCTATAGAGCCAAGGTGGGTGACATCTAGTTGGAAATCGATGAGAAGTTTATCAGTTCTGCTACAGGATTACCTACCACGGGCCAGCGTTGGTTCAAAAATTTGAAAGTGGAAGAGGTTCCATGGCCACTATTGTTCGTCTCCCGAAAGGTCACCTCTTGTGACAGAGGTATGCCCATCTCTGCACTTAAACCATGATGGCACGATACTCTGATGGTAGTCAAATAGTTCATGACCTGTGAAGGTCGATATGGACTCGTGTTTCTCTACCACCTGCGTTTGCTAATGAATTTTATGGGATACTCATTGAATATTCCTTTCTACTTCCATCGTAGCCTATATAAAATGTCAAAAAGGTTTAGAAGGCAGAAGGCCGACAGTAGCCTGTTCCACCATGGACTAATTAAACTTATCATTTTTTATCACTTGAGTTTACACGGTGATAGTTGGAGAGCTTTCATTGCTCGAAATGGTTTTGATGATACGGACCCGGTCCAAGTTGACAAGCCTGTGATTACTGAAGCTAAGGTCGGGCCACCCATGCCCTTCCATGTCCTACTTCCCTCTCCTAAACCCACGGCTGACCCTGATGTTGACTTACCAGACGTTGTAGCAGAGAAGGCCGAGGCTATGAAAAATCCTGCAAGCAAAAAGGCTAAGGAAAACCCTACTGTTATTGCTAAGGGTAAAAAGAACGCTCGGCTTATTTCGAGGATGGCTAGGAATAAACCTAAACCCTCTGTTGAGCAGAAGCCCATCGTCCTTAGTGAGGATTCAGATTCTGACATAGAACATTTTCTAGCCAGTGAGTACCCTTACTCACAAGGTTTATGCCCTAAACCACCTTATGATTTCGTGACGAATCTTCCCCCTTGCCTAAGGAATAATCCTAGCTACCCTGGTATCAAACTGCCTAACGAAACCCTTGGCAATGTAATCAAACCCTCACCTGTGTTTTCGAAACCCACACAGTCACCCTGTGACCAATGTGATTTATGGTTGGAATGATATTACATCGACATTCCCATACTCCAATCAAAAATCCAATCATTGGAAAATCAAGTTGCAGTATTGACCAGTCAGAGAGACAAGCTCCAAGCAACTGATAGGAAGCAGAAGACAACTGGCTCCATCGTTTTCAAGAATGTTGAATCAGCCTCAGCCATTGTCAACTCCAAATTGTCATGACCAAACCGTCTGCTCGTCATACAGGTATGCATTTCGTATCAATTGCATTTTGTGAATTCCTAGGATTAATATAATGATTTGAATTTGGTTTCGAATAGCTCTATTTACCCTTTGAAATAGCTCTGTTTTCGCTTTGCTAAAATTAAATGAAATTTCATTTTGGATACATGATTTGATCATTCCCAATTTAGCCACTGATATATTTTTTATCGGATTTGATTGGTCTTCGTTTGGATTTGATCTGTTCATTTGTCTGATTGAGTTAACGAAATTGACGTATTGTTTTCAATTGAATTCATTTTGTATCTACTCTGAACAAGAAGTTTTTCACACTCAATTTAGAATACGATCTCGTTTGGATTTGATTTCGTTATAGTTCATATGTTGTGATTGGCAAATGATTTCAATGAGTTTGGTTGTTACAATCTTTTAATATGCTCTGTCATGTAATCTTCTAAAAACAGGAATACAACTCTGTTCGGTTTCAATTTGGAAAAAACTACTCTTTTTCGTATGAAAGCAATGCTCTCATTTAAGCCTGTGCAAATACGCCTGAATCGTGGAATGGCTTTGATTCATAATAACTATGTTAAAACCTTAACTGTTTGATTCGCTATTATTCTGATTGGAGTATCCCATATCTCGAGTTGGCAAGATTGTTTTATGAGTTGAACTCGTATTATAATTACTGCTCTATTTGATTTGTAAAACGTAATTGTCAACCCAGGTTATCTCTATCAAATCCGGTTATAATTTGTTTGAATGGAACGATTTTGATCAAAGTCAATCAATCTTGTTTGCCCAATTTGCAATAACAAACGATCGGATAATTCTTATGAATTCTGTTACCAATTAATTGATCTTGTTATGATTTTATTTGAGTTGATTTTCACACCAGTTTGAGTTAATCCACTCGTAGCATGAATCATTTTCCATGAAAATACATTTATAACGATTTGAAAATGATTATGTTGGATTCGACCGTATCTTCTGTTGATAAGGCAGCATAACAATTGTCCACGATTTTTGTTGATTATATTAGTTTCAAATTGATATCAAACGATTTCACAATTGTAGATTATGATTCTGTTTGTTCGATTTTATGGTAACAAAAGAAACAGAGTACGCATATCTCTGTAACCATTTGATTGACCTTGACCCTGTTTGATTTCGAATGGTGTAACAATTTCAAATTGATTGATTCGTTTTCAAATAGCTTTTGGATGTTAATTCAATTTAATTCTTTAAAATATTTTCAATCGATTTTAATGTTGATTCTATGTCTTATTTAGACCAGCTACAGAATCGCAAGATTCTGTAGCTAGTCTATAGAATTAGATTTTTATCATTTTTTTAATAATAAAGGATCCTTCTAACTTGTCCATTTTTCACCCTTTTCAGGTAAATTTGAATTGCATGAGATATGCTGGACATTCTAGAGGATATTTGTGTGTTTTAGTTTTATTTTAGGTTCCTAGTTTAGTCAGACTTGGGATATCTTCCCAGATTTTATGTAAACAGTTTTTGATAACTTCCACAGGGAGGTTTTACCCTGTGGAAAACCTTTAAATACTTATTATTTTTGTAATAAGGATCATCCTCACTTGTGGGAGAACCAGGCTATGGATTTTTAATACAAACTGAGACAGAAGTTGATGTTCTGCTACAGCTTTCGCTTTCATAATATCAATCTTTTGTTTCAAGTTTATGCATGTCATTTGTAATTGATTATAGACTACTTTATCTATCATAGTCTATTGCAGAATGATGTGATTTTATTAATGTGATCCATGTCTAATTTATTTCATTACTTTTAAAAATACAGCAGTTACTTTATTCAGTTAATGAATGACAGATTTCTCTTCTTCATCGATTGAATGATTTAGTATAAGTCTTTGCATACAGGTTTATCTAACTGTGAAGATTTATAAATCATATGATTGTTGTGATCTTTATGTCTTGTTTGTCCTGTAATCATAATTGAAGAGCATTGCAGCTATCGTTTACGAGAAGCTCCTGGATAATTTGGAGCAGGTTTCCTCCCTCTGATCAGCTAAGACAATCATCACACACAGGGCAAATCTAGAGCATTTCTCCAGGTCAGTTTGTGATTTATTTTTGTTAGTTTGTTTAGTATAATTTAAGTAGTTTAGTTAGATATATAGTTAATTAGGTTTGTAGTTAGAATTAGTATATTAGTTTTTTAGTTTAGTTAGTTTTTGTTTTATTTCTTGTTCATAAAATTATAAAATCAACAAAAATATTTTTCTCTGTCTTAGGGAAGAATGCAAATGAGTTTTTCAGGTTTTATTTAAATCTGTAAATTGTAGATAGTGTACTTTTTGTGAATAAGATTTATTGATGTTAGTAGTTAGATAGTTAATTAGTTATAGTTAGATAGTATTAGTTAGTAGATTGTATATAGATAGTTAGTTAGATTAGTTTAGTTTGTTTTAATAAGTATTTTAGTTAGATTAGTTTAGTTTGTTTTACAGTTAGTTTTAGTTAGATTAGTTAGTTTAGAGTAGTTATCTTTTTGTTTCTTAGGACCTTAGATCGGCTAACGGAGACGCTAAACCCGTCAGGGTGGTTCATTCCAAACGGCTTGGGTTATTAGACAACCCCGGACCGGTTCCACTCTCTCAGTTGACGGATGGTCAATTTCGCCCGTCAACAAGAGGGTTGTTCATTTTGTGAACTCAGACATCACGAGTTGGGAGGCAGTGTTCATGGTGCTTCAAAATCTTGAGTCGCGAGATCACAAGATAGCAAGGGTTGTCTGTTTCGCAAACTCAGACATCGTGAGCTGGGGGGCAGTGTTCGTGGTGCTTCAATATCCCAAGTCGTGAGATCGCGAGATAGTGAGGGTTGTCTGTTTTGTGAACTCAGACATCGCGAGCTAGGAGGCAGTGTTCTTGGTGCTTCAAGACCCCAAGTCATGAGATCAAGAAATAAGGAGGTCAGATCATTTCGCGAACTCAGGTATCATGGGTTGGAGGGTGGAGTTCTTTGCCCTTCAACACCCTGAGTCGCGAGACCATGATTCAACCTGAACTGTCGATCACAGGCAGATATGGATCATTGACCCACATCGCGATCTGGGTTATTGCAAGTTGGGAGAACAGAGGTCCTTGTCTCCTAAACTCCAAGTCATGAAATATCGAAAGGTAGGAAGGATAAGGGCGCGGTCGTGGCTCTTGGTCATGTACTATAGGAGCTCGTGCTTGGCGCTTGGAAAATTCAACTGAGCGTTTATGGAGGGACCTGTGTGTGTGTGTGTGCTCGTTCGAAGGGTTCCAGTTTGGGACTAGAAGAGCCGTTTCATCTCTTGAACCAAAAGATCCCGACCGAGAAGTCGCGCAACCCTGAGTATGGATAGGGGGTCTTCATCAAGTGGTATCAGAGCATCAATTTTCATATGTAGACTTTAGACGAAGGAGGAAAAGAAGGAGACAGAGAACTCGGAGCTGTATGTTGTGTGTAACAATCAGTCAACATAATGCCTCCAAGAAGACGAGAGCCGCCTTTAGCCAACTGTGTTGTAGAGAGGGAGATGTGAGAGCTTCACACCCGATTGGAAACATTAGAAGCAACACAGAGAATAGCACCTGACGTTGGGGATGTCAGTGATGCAGAAAGTGAAGAGGTGGAGGTTGAAGAAGCTGCAGGAGAGGAGGCTATAGAAGAACGTTTATTGAGAACAATTGCCAGATTAGGAGGTAGAGATAAGATAGAGGTCACCATGTATGAGGGAAATCTAGATGCTGAAGAATTTTTGGACTCATGGAAAAACACTTCGACTATGAATATGTCGATGAGGAGAAGAAGGTGAAGTAGGTAGTCACCCGGCTAAAAGGACATGTAGAACTGTGGTGGGACGAACTACAGGCTAAGAGGAGAAGTAAAGACAAGCAGAGGATAAAGAGTTGGGACAAGATGGTAGACAAACTGAAGGCTAAGTTCATACCTAAAGACTACCATATTAATCTGTTCAGGAAGCTACAGAACCTGAGACAGAAAGGGATGACAATCAAGGAGTACACCGAGGAGTTCTATCGGCTGAACGTCAGAACTAAACAATGGGAGAGAGACAAAGAGAAAGTCACCATATATATAAATGGCCTGAGATATGAAATCCAGGATGAGCTTAGCATGATTTCAATGAGGACTGTGGAAGATGCTTAAATCAGTTTGCACTGAAGGCAGAGGAGAAGCTGGCCAGAAAATAGAACCAACGAAGAAGAGGTAAAAGCTCAATCCCAAGAAAAAGCAAGGGATTTAACCGTGACAGAGCACATCAGTCTAAGGATGAGGCTGAGAAACCACACAATCACTTGGAACAAGGATGAAGTTCACGAGGGAGACAGAGTGGTGGAGGAAACTCTTCTAGAGGAAGAGGCAGAGGAGAAGTAAGGTGATATAACTGTGGAAAGATAAGGCACATGTCTTTGGAATGTCCCGAGAAGAAGAAGGAAGGAGGAGAAGCTCACATTTCAGAAGCACAATGAAGAGGTGTTGAAGCAGAAGGAGAAGAGGACAGAGCATCCCTGATGTTGAGAAAAGTTCTCTTGAAACCAGAGGTAGAAATTGAAAAACCAGTGCAGAGAAACAGTCTCTTCAGGACATCTTGCAAGACTAAGGATAAAGTATGCAAGGTGATCATTGATAGTGGGAGTACTGACAACCTAGTATCCAAAGAGATGGTGGAGAAATTGGCGGTGAAGACAACTGCACATCCAAGGCCATACAAAGTCTCATGGCTGCAAAAAGGACACGAGGTAACAATCGCTAAACAATGCCTGGTTGAATTTAAAATAGGAGGATATAAAGATGAAATCCTATGTGATGTAATCCCCATGGATGTATGTCACATTCTGTCAGGAAGACCATGGCAGTTTGATAGAAATGTCATTCATGATGGAAGAAAAAATACATATACATTGGAGAAGAATGGTAGGACGCATATGTTGCTGCTAATGGAGGAGAAGAGAGTGAAAGAGGAAGCCAGCACAAACATACTTCTCATGAGTGGGAAGGAACTCTTGAAAGAAGTCAAGGAAGAATAGGAGATGTAGTTTGCTATGATAAGGAAGCCTAGAGCCATCCTTATGAGTACATCAATGGATGATTTGCCTGAAGAAGTTCAGGAGCTGCTAGATAATTTTGTTGATATAGTGGTGGATGAGATGCCAAACTCATTGCCACCCATCAAGAGTATCAGTCATCATATCGAATTGATACTAGGAGCAAGCCTGCTGAACAAGACAGTGTACAGATTAACGCCTTGAGAAAATGAGGAGGTGAGGAACCAAGTCCAAGAATTGTTGGATAAGGGTTTGGTCAGAGAAAGTTTGATCCCATGCACAGTACCAATTGTGTTAAGCCCAAAGAAATATGGAGGATGGAGAATGTGCATAGACTCGAGAGCCATCAACAAGATCACCATCAGGTATAAATTCCCTTTACCAAGAATGGATGATTTAATGGATTTCTTAAGTGGAGAATTTTTTTTTTCTAAGATAGATCTGAAAAGTGGATATCACCATATTAGGATGAGAGAAG
Source organism: Picea mariana (assembly GCA_032191745.1). Taxonomy (NCBI): domain Eukaryota; kingdom Viridiplantae; phylum Streptophyta; class Pinopsida; order Pinales; family Pinaceae; genus Picea; species Picea mariana. Next base: position 400,017 of record JASDQU010100872.1, read on the forward strand.
GTGATGAATGGAAAATAGCCTTTAAGATGAATGAAGGTCTGTATGAGTGGCTGGTTATGCCATTTGGCTTAATGAATGCCCTGAGCACTTTTATGAGATTGATGAATGAAAATCTGAAAGATTTCATTGGCAAGTTCGTGGTTGTATATTTTGACGATATAGTGATCTTTAGCAAGACTAAAGAGGAGCATTTAAGGCACCTAACACTAGTAATGAGGAGGCTATGGTAGGAGAATTTGTTGATCAATTTGAAGAAGTCCTCTTTTATGAAGACATAACTCATTTATTTGGGTTTTGTGATCTCTTCGAATGAACTGAAGATGGATCCAGAGAAGGTGAAAGCGATCAGAGAATGGCCATCGCCAAGAAGCATGTTCTAGGTAAGGATCTTTCATGGTTTAGCAAGTTTCTACAAAAATTTCATTAGAGACTTCAGTGAGATTTGTGCACTCATGATGGATATAGTGAAGAAGTGGCACAAGTCTTTTAAATGGATAGAGGAGGCTAAAAGAAGCTTCAATATACTGAAGGAGAAGATAACATAATGACCAATTCTGGTCCTGTCGAATTTAGAGAAGACATTTTAGGTAAGGTGTGATGTGATTGGAGTTGCAATAGGAGCAATTATGAGTCAAGACAATCGGCCTGTTGCCTATTTCAGCGAGAAGCTGAATAAGACTAAGAGGAAATACTCCACATATGACAAGGATTTATATGCAATAATCTAAGTATTGAAGAAATGGATGCATTATCTTGTACCGCAAGAATTTGTCTTGTACAACAATAACCAAGCTTTACAATTCATAACCCGACAAGAAACATTGAATCAGAGGCATGCAAAATGGGTTGAATTTATGAAATTTTTTACCTTTGTCATAAAACATATTGTTGGGAATGCTAACAAGGTTGTTGATGCATTAAGAAGGAGATGTTTGATCATGTAGGAATTCCAGATGAATACCTTGGGGTTTGAACACCTTAAGGACATGTATTGTGATGATATAGATTTCAAGGAGGCCTATGAAGCATGTACAAGCCCTGTACTGAGAGATATAAGTCAGTGGACAGAGTATATGGTTCAGGAAGGATTGTTTTTCAGCGGAAATCAATTTTGCATACCAAGATGCTCAATGAGGGACAATCTTCTGAAGGAGAAGCATAGTGGAGGATTGGTTGGACATTTCGACCATGATAAAATGTTTGCACAGTTGAGAAGTTCATGCTATTGGCTAGGTATGAGAATAGAGGTGATAAATTTTGTGAACAAATGTAGGATCTGTCAACATGCAAAGGGGAAAAAACAAAACAATGGATTGTATCAATCATTGCCAATACCAGAGAGGCCTTGGGATGCAATAAGCATGGATTTCATGTTGGGATTACCAAGAACACAAAGGGGATTTGATTCCATATTTGTGGTGGTAGATAGGTTTTCAAAGATGGCACATTTCATCCCATGCCATAAGACCAGTGATGCAACACATGTTGCAAACCTGTTTTTCAGAGAAGTTGTGAGACTTCACGGTCTACCCAGGAGCATTGTCTCAGACAGAGACACAAAATTTGTTGGTCACTTTTGGAGGACGTTGTGGAATAAAATGGGGATAGATTTTTATTCAACTCAAATTATCACCCTCAGACAGATGGGTAGACTGAGGTGGTAAATAGAAGTTTGGTAAACTTATTGAGAAGTCTGGTTACTGAACATCATAGCCAGTGGGATCAAATTCTGCCACAAGCAGAATTTGCATACAATGACTCACCAAAAAGGAGTACTGGAAGGAGTCCATTCCAAATACTCTATGGAATGCAACCGAGAGGAGTGCCTGAGTTAAGGGACTTGGAACAAGGTGAGATTAGAAGCGCTGGAGTCGAAGATTTTGCTGATGAGATGCAGAAACTCCACAGCCAGATCAGAAAACAATTGTAGAATTCCAATTAGAAATACAAGCATAGAGTTGATCAGCATTGCAGGGAAATTCTATTTGAAGTGGGAGATCAGGTTTTAGCACATCTCAGGAAAGAAAGGTTACCCAAGGGAACATATAACAAGTTAAATATGAAAAAGATAGGACCCTGTAAGATCTTGAGGAAGTTTGATGCAAACGCCTATGAGATCAAACTGCCAGATGGTGTGGGTATTTCACCCATATTCAATGTTTCAAACCTGTATCCCTATAGGAAAGATGACACAGAAGAAGCATAATATCAAGGGAAGATTCAGTGGGAGAAACAGATGCATGTGGCAGAAAAGCCGCAGATGGAGAAGATTCTGGATCAGAGGATTGGTAAGAAGACTAGGAGGAAGACTTATTTTGAGTATCTGTTCAAATGGAAGGGACACCCAATCGAAGATGCCAGTTGGGAAAATGAAGATGCTATCTAGAAGCAGGGAAAATCAGTAGAGGAGCTCATGGATAGGAGTCCATGAATTTTGGTCAAGGAGAGTATGATGCAGGAGCATCGTGTCAAGCGCATAGAGGCGGGACCATTCAACACGTGTGATTTCTTCAAGAACTTCGACGTGGGTAGATACAATGGATTTCAAGATCCACTTCCACTCAGTGCCAAAATTCACTTTTTGAGGCATGCTTGAACCGGTGCCGAATTTTACCCTGTGAAGCAAGTTTTTGAAATTGTAAACAGATCAGAAGTTTCCACTTCATCTTTGGAGTGCGACTGGACTAAGATAGCATAGGATTAATTTTAGAGTAGGCAAGTAGCCAAGGGAAAAACCCTAGAAACATTTTGAGTTATGTAGAAGTCTGAACACTCAGTTAGAGAGGAGCAGAGAGGGGAATACAGAAAGAAATTAGCTGTAGAAAGAAAAAAAGAATTGCGAGTGAGCAGGAAATATCAATGTCTTTGAGCAACTGTAAATTTTGAATGTATTCTGTAGCCATTGGGCACTTGTGAATATAACAGTATAGAAAATTGACCCAAATGCATGGTGTTTGGACTGCGTGCATTTTCCTGTTATTTTCTATTTTCATGAATAAGTGGATGGAACTGTGAATTTTTCCAGTTTCAATTGTTTCTTTTCATTGAAGCTCTGCAAGGTGTGCATCGAGCGAGGAGAGAACGTCAGGAGATCAGGAGGAATCTCTCTGTGAGAAATCCCTTTGGATATAAGTTGTCAAAATCCCTTAGAAGCAAGGAGTGCGCGGGAATTTGAGTCCTACATAAGGCGAAGCTCATGAGGGACAACACTTCGGGAAGTGTTATTGGAATCTAGGGACTCATTCTTTGGAAGAAGCGAAGACCAAGTCTTCAAATACTTAGAAAATTTTATAAGTCTAAAGAGAGTAAAAGCTCAGGAGGAGGAATGCCATTGAGCGTTGGATCGTGGTGAAGAATCCCGCGGACCATCCGATTTGAGGTAGGAGCATAGGCTTTAATCTAGCGTAGATCCAGGAGGGGAGATCTCAAGGATCTAAATGAATGGTGGAGAGTCCTCGAGGAGAAACACCGAAACCTCACAAGTCATTGGATAAGGTGGAGCTGAAAGGAGGATAGCGGTGAGGGTTGTCCATTTCACGAACTCGGACATCTCGAACTGGGAGGCAATGTTTGTGGTGCTTCAAACTTCTGAGTCCTGAGATCACGAGATAGCGAGGGCTGTCCATTTCGCAAACTTAGACATCACGATCTGGGAGGCAGTGTTCTTGGTTCTTCAATACCCTGAGTCGTGAGATCACAAAATAAGGAGGTCGGATCATTTCGCAGACTCGGGTATTGCGGGTTGGAGGGTGGAGTTCTTGGTGCTTCAACACCCCAAGTCGCGAGACCATGATTCAACCTGAATTTTCGATCACAGGAAGATCTATATCATTGACCCACATTGCGATCTCGGTTATCGCAAGTTGGGAGGACATAGGTCCTTATCTCCCAAACTCCGAGTCGTGAAATAGTGAAAGGTAGGAAGGATAAGGTCATGGTCACGGCTCTTGGTCATGTACTATAGGAGCTCGCACTTGGCGCTTGGAAAATTCAATTGAACATTTGTGGAGGGACCTGTGTGTGTGTGTTTTCATTTGAAGGGTTCCAGTTTGGGACTAGAAGAGCCATTTCGGCTCTCGAACCAGAAGATCTTGACCAGGAGGTCGCACATCCCTAAGAAGGGATAGGGGGTATGCATCATTCTCCTGTTATTTTGGTGTCACTAGACACATCTTCCTTTTCACCTATGTCAATTGACATAGCCATGACCTTTGTATTCTCAATATTGTAGGGCCATGTTATGGTAGGATTTTATGTTGTTTCAGTGCTCTTCATGTCAAGATGTTGTATTAGGGGTTATGGTAGTTAATCTCATTAGGAGTTACAAGTCAGATAAAGGTTACATTAGTTTAGAATTGTGCTTTATAGGGATTAGGGGTTAATTTTTATAGGGGTTAGGTATGGAGAGAATTAAGGGATAGGTGTTAGGGATGATAAGGGTTATAATGTTATGGAGTAAAGTGGTTATATGGTTTGAGTATTATAAGGATTAATGTTTGTGAGATATAGGTATTAGGTGCTTAGGTTTAATAAGTTAGTCTTTAGATATTTGGGGTTTATAAGTTAGAAATTATAGAGATTATAAGTGATTAGGGTTAACATAGGTGATAGACCAGTACTAATGATGGATAGATGTAATAGTTAATGTACATGTTTGGGGTTATAAGGGTTAAATATTAGGGTAAATTTTCAAGGGTTTAGGGGTTTGGGATTCTAAAAATTGTAGTGGTTATGAGTCAAATGTGTTACAAAGAAAAGATAACTCTTCCCAGGCCCCAGATGACATCTCCATATTTCCTAACATTGTCGTCCACCACCATGTCCCGGTTCAAGAATATTAACCCAATTCTCTTTCGATGTTCATGCAGAGTGCACCCTTGATACAAGGATTCCCCATCTCTTAGGATCGACTAACCATCCATGTCCAAGTGATGTTCACATCCAACCTTTCCCCACTTCACTCTTCAAAGTTATCATTTGAATATTTGCTACTGCCACCAAGATCTGCACCAGGGGCACATGTTGATATCATGAACAAAAACTATATATTATATAATATATTCATATAACATATAACATAAAATATGACATATAATATAAAAAATATTTATAAAATAAATATATATATATTATATAAAATATAAAAAGTATTAATAAAATGAAAATATTTTATATATGGCAAACATATATATGTTATATGTATGTTATGTTGATTAAGGTTGGTTGTCATTGATGTCAACCCTTGAAGAAAGCCCCGTAGCACAAAGGCTTGGGTAATGGACCCAATATTCTTTGATGTAAATATGACTCATTATTGTTTTTTCATGGTTGATAAGAAGTAAATATGGATGAACTCCAAAGTGGTCCCCTTATGCTGAAAGCCCTCACGGGAAGACACTTTGTGGAGTAAGAGAACCCATGCTTAATTGTGGAATAATGAGATAAAGGAAAGTGAATTTTTTAGGGAAAATATCCTATATGTATAGTTCTTGTCATGTCATTTCCGGTGGTATGTGGAATGTCACATAATTCCTCACGGTTAGAGAGTTATGGCCATGAGAAGTTGGAAACCCCACCCCAAGTTTGGGTAATGGACCCAAGTTTGTTTGATGGGTAACGGTATGAGTTATGATATATTTTTAGATAATAATATTCTATATGGATATTACATGTCATTCCATTTCTACTGGTATGTAGAACGTCACATAACTCCTCACGGTTTGAGAGTTATGGATTTACGAAGTTGGAGGACCCTCATATGTCATCTAGAAGCCCCAAAAGGTCAAAGTAGTCAAAGTGGTTTAAGAGATTTTAAAAGGTAAATAATAAAGTGAAGTGATGAGTGTATTATAATTCAAATTGAATACAAAATAAATTATTTCAATAATAAATTTAATGGAGAAATTAGAAGTGGACCCAACCCTAAAATAAGAAAAGTGGGCCAAGTGACCTAGAAGATGTTTTTAAGGAAGTTACTTGGAGAGTATAAATAAGAGGCAAGACTCTATCATTTGAATCACACTTGAGAATATTTAATATCTATATGTGTCTAAGGTAATCAAGGATATATAAACCATAATTCTAAGTGAAGGTGAAGAAAAGAAGGCCGAAATGCAAGGAAGGATAAATTATTTTGATGGTGCTTTCTAAGGTATGTTATTTACAGGTCATCTCACCATTTTCACTATAACATTTTTTCTATAATGCTTGAGACAGTGAAATTTCTATGCAAGTGAGAAAACATATCCAAGTATTTGTGGTAAAAAATTCATCTTGTGGGTTGTTTTATTTTGGGAGTTACACTCCGTGGAAAATAGGATTTGTGGTCAGTCCTGAAACTAGTCAAAATCAGGTGTTTCGGGTAAAAACGTCATAACTTCTTCATAACAGATAAAAATTCCATGAGACCAAATGTATTGGTTAGGTTACAGTATGCAGTATGATTTTCAACATTTTGAGATCAATTCATCAAATATTTTATGTGGGGCATGCTCTACAAGGTCGCTCTCTAGAATAAGCCAGAATTCAACAAGGTATGCCATTTTTGCTATACTCCTTTTATGAGAGGTTCCAAGTAGTGAAACTTGGAGGAATTGCATAAAACAAACTAAAGAAAATTGTGTATAAGTTTCATATCTTTATACATTACAGGTTCAAAGTTATGATTACTTCAAGTTAGGGTTGTTGACTAATCCGAAACTAGGCATGTGAGACTAAAGAAAAGTTTGATGAAAATGCTAGTCTCTTGTTTTTAAAGTTAAGAAAGGTTTGCAGGAATGTGATCACATACACCAGGTCTATTACAGAGATACAAATCAGATTTATATGATGAAATTGATGAGGGCGTTTGGTTGTGGTACATGTTGAGTACATGGTTGAGACAAGTAGTTGATGAGTTGGCGCACATACATTAAGTGTATAGTTGATGATGTTGGTACATATTGATGAGTCATAGTTGATGAGTAGTTGACACATTATTGGTACATACTTGGTACATGGTTGGATGCACTTGTTTATGGTACAGGTTTATTACAGGTTGGTGCATGGTTGATGCACTTGTTTATGGTACAGGATGATTACAGGTTGAGGTACAGGTTGATGCATGGTTCAGATTTATTGGTACAGGTTTACAGTGGTATATCTCACAGTGATAGTGTGACAGTGGTTCCATCATTCTACTTCTACTTCAGGGTGGTAGGACGGGGCAAGGACAGGTGGTTGTAGCCACCTTCCAGTTGTAGCCGAAGAACATTGGGGGTTGTAGCCTCCTTCTGGTTGTAGCCAGAGAATTGGGGAGTTGGAGCTTCCCTCAGGTTGTAGCCTGAGAAACTAGGGGGTTGGAGCCTCCTTCTAGTTGCAGCTAGAAAACAAAGGAAGTTGGTGCTTCCAATGAATGTAATTCTTCAAGACATATAAGAAAAATCATTCTGTGGTTTTCTCTCGATTTGGGTTTCCACATAAAAAACTAGTGTACTGTGTATGTGTGAGATTGTTTATTTATTACTGCTCATTATTGGATAATAATTCTACAATGATATAACATTTGAAGAAAAAGGATTATAATTACGCTATTACTGATTCACCTCCCCTCTCAGTAATCCAACATGTTACATATATAACATATATATGTTATATATGTAACATATATAACATATTTATGTATCATATATATGTTATATATGTTACATATATAACATATGCATGTAATAGTCGAACATAACCCGACCGACCTAACCCCATTCGCATTGCACAGTCGAACAAAACCCGACCGGCCTAACCCCATTCGCATTCATCTCTAAACTCACCCCATTCACATTCATCCTGATCCACAAAGGTAGATAGAGACCCCAACAAAAGACACAATGACCCCAGCAAGGAGACACAGAGACAAAGAGTGACAAAGAAGCGAACTAGACCAACAATGACTTCCATTCCAGTAAATTTTCCTCACTCTGTCGTTTTCAAAATTTTCATTCTGAAAATTCTAGGGCACACATGCATCATCATTTGAATGATATATTCTATTATATTTGATCTAGGGCACCATGTTTGAATTAGATATTTTGCAGATTTGAGTTAGGGCATATTCGAATTTGAACTTTTGTTCCTAGGGTTTTCCTGGTCACAATGTTATCAGAGGGATAACATGAAATCTATGCCAACCATCTAAAACAATTCAAGAATCCATCTAAAATACCATAACTACAATTGGGCAATCAAACAGTGTGAAATATCCTACAGTCCAAGTGTTTGTCAAAATTCCACACTCAGGAATTCATATAAAATCGCTACAGCAATGACTAAATTCATAACAACCTCTATAAATATTTTAGTGGAAAATTGTTTGACGAAAGGCCAACACAGTAAAACCAAGAAAAAGACCAAAAATAATTGAGTGGGAATTTTACAGTTTTAAATGCACACAAAGCTCTTCATTAATACATTGCTCATTTAGGAAATAAGCATCGGTATCCAGATTGGCCATTCCTCATAGATTTATTCTCATCTAGTATAATCTTTGAACACCCCTACACTCATAATTGATTTTTTCTGACATGGACTATTGTTTTACCAGAATCCTAATAGTCTCATATTTTTAACAAGCTAGGTGACAACAAAAACAAGGCAGAGAGATTGCTACATGAACCTAGATGTGAAGGATTTCTACATAGCAGTTGTGTTGGGTTGAGATAGTTTAGGTGTTGGTTGGAAGATTTTTTCCATTTCATTATTTTGATAATGACATCTAAGTGCCCCTTCACTCCTTCCTTCCAAAATATCTTCAACTAAGCATGGATGGGAATTCCCACAATTCCAACCATGCTTCTATCCACTTAAATTATTTTCTATGTATAGGCTCCTACCTTGAACAAGCCCTAATTAGAGCACTCCTCCATAAATCCACTTTAGGGTTTGACCAATATTCAACGTGCCATGTGGAGGTTCCTAATGCTATGGTTAACCTCCCAAGGCTCCTATAAATCCTATTGCACCCTCTTCCACTCTTTGAATGAGTGCTCAACATAAAATGTTCTAATTCTTCTTTGATGTGGCACTTATACTCTTTTTTTCATTGGGTTAGGTTGAACCTGTACAAACTTAAAACAAATTTTAATTGTGACTTTAGGTTAGGACCAACCTAAAAATAACTTAAAGTTGTCTCTATTAATTAAATTTTCTTTCATTTGGATCCCCTCCTACTAGGGATGACCTCATCATCATCAAATATAACATCAAAATTTGTCCTTCCAAGTGAATTTGACCTTCTTTTTGCTTAAGTAGTCATCCATTAAGGTCATTTATTTCCTTCTTTTGTAGCCACAATGTCAATGAAGCATGTTTTATGCCTCCAGTGGACCTTGTTTGACCAAAGAGATACTTTCTAATGCCACATGGCACAATTTCAAGAAATATGTTCCTCCATTAGCTCTCTCTTTTTCACATGCCTTACTCTGAACTTCCTCCATTGTAGGTATTTTTTTTGTATTTTTGGTTTTTTCTTACCGTATGTCATGCTTTAGCCACCTATTGAAGTGTGGCATTCATATTCTACATAGTGCTTCATTTAGCCATGGGTTTTGAGCCTTGGTTTCAATATTTGGAACAAGACTCTTCATCAATGATGCAACAAAAATGTAATGAAATCCATGTATCCATGCCTCAAATGTGCCAATTCTACCAAAATGGAATCTCTTGGTAAAATTTTCCTCTAGAACATCCTCCAACAATCCAACCATATTTCTCCACACCTTGGACAATGAATGGTGCTATGAAAAGATGGAATAAAGTGCATAGCCTCCACAACTTGTAACTGCCATTGAAGTCTAAGGATTTTTTGTTGTGCTCAGATGACACCAAATTTTTAGGAGGTAGCAACTAGCTCCACCTGGGCATTGCACTCCCTTGTAGGGTGTGAGAGAACTCTAGAATCTCTATTGTACCTGGAAGGTGAATCAAAAGGGTGGCTACCCATGATGGAATGGATCAAAATCTTCACATCCCCTCCACATAATACAATTTTTCTTCAATCCCAATTCATTAAAAAAACTTGAGAATGTCCATCTAACTAACCATTCTTAAGGGGCACTACAAATAAATGCATTAGAAAAAAATGCCAAAGAGAGCATAAATGAAATCTATTGCTTATGAAAAACAAGCGTATTATTCCTACCATACTCGACAACAAGAAGATGAAAAATCTAAGTGAAATTGAAGAGCTAATGCAAAAATCATGTCATCTCATTGAAATAAATATATATCCCCTTGTGTTTGGAAACAAACTAAAATGAAGCTACATCAAACTTCATGCAAGCATTTTCTAGAATCTTTGTCACTATATGGTTGAAAAGTGAGGTGAGCTCTTCAAGAGAAAAGAAAATACCTAGATCGGACTAATATTGGTGTGTGCTGCTACATGCTTGATCTATATAATATTCTATTACGTTCTTATAGTCATCATCTTCAACATATAAATAGGGTAGGCAATCATTTAGCCATGAATCACCTCTATGTACTAAAAATGCCTCTCCAAACATTGATGTACAAGCTTCAATAGTTGTCCTCCTTTGTTTCCATACAAATCATTTGTCATAGAGTCTAGAAAAAAGGTTTTAGAAAGCATCTTGAAGATAAACCCACAAAATGTTTGTTGCCCCTTTTCACTACCATCTAATGATGCATGCCATTAAAAATCAAATTTGGGAAAACAAATGATCTCATGCTCCAGGGTTTGATGTTGTCATTTGGAATGCTAAATTTCTGCAATACATCAACAATTGTGCATTTTGTTGTCCCAAAAATATTGTAAAATTAGATCCCTTTGCAAAATTTTTTTGCATATATATAGTACGAGTCGAAGATATCAATGGCTGGAAAATTCCTGCATGTGTAATGTGATGAAAATTCCCCTTATGTTACAAGAAATATACCCAATTAATGAGGACACATGAATGTTGACTGATAATAGAATGTGAATCATATATGTTAGCAACTTTTGCCTCTCCAAGTTCATAGAAAATAAGATATGCAATGTCTTGGTCATGCTCGATGAGGCGGTTCTCAAGGTTGATTGAAAAAGAAAGGTTCAAATTCATGTCTTGATCCAAAAAATTCTCACCATCCATGTCATAGATGGGATCTCCATGAGAATATAAGATATCCATATCTCATCTATGTGTCAAAATCACGAAAATAGTTCTCACATTATCATCCTCTTGGATATCATGTTATTCATTACATGATTTAGTGGAAATACTTGCAAATTTATGTTCCTCCAAGGGATTTTCTACAAGATCTATCCTCTTCAAATCATCAATGGATCCATCATCAAATTCAAAATTTTGAAAAGGTGGATAGATCACCAAACCCTTGAATCTGATGTAGGGTGTAGTGGATGCTTGGATATCCTCCTCATGAAAGGGTGTGCTATCATCACAATGCGTTTGAACAAGAGGAAGTACATTATCTTCAATAGAATCTTCACCACAATTTTCACCGTGGATATCTTCTATATGAATAAATGCAACATTGTCTTCAAGGATTTCATCACTAGGCTTATTGTTCGGATCTACAACTTATGTATAAGTGGATCATGGGATGAAAGAGAAAGTTGGTCATACTCATGAAACTCATTTCCAAGATTTACCTAGGATGATTTTAGGTACTTCTCTACAATGGTGATTAATGAGTTGAGTGCATTATATTTATCTCTGGTTTTATAAAATAGGATATTAGAAGGATCAATTGTGTATGAAAGCACCAAATCATCAATATATCTTCTCATTCTATGACAAATATCAATCATAACATATTTCGTGTGTGATCCTTCAACATAACCAATATCCCAAACCTTGCAACATGCTTTATTTAAACCTAAAAGAGAAGATATCTCCTTCCTAATACAATCATAAAACCATTCCAGTGCATCATCTTCCAAGGTCATTAGAAACATCTTCATCATGACATCCTCATTGGAAACATCAATATATGGAATGGGTTCAATGAAAGATGCAATATGTAGTGGAGCTGAATCAATTTGTCCTTAGAACTTTGGAACTTGTTTTCCCCAGTTTGGATCAAAGAGCTCATTTGGATACTCTAGGATACCCAAGCAATATAATGGTTCAAACCATCCTTCCATCAACGATTCTTCTAAAAATGCCATATTTCTTTACTTCCAATATATTGATAAGTTGATATGAAATTTGAAAAACATATATCCATCATACCTTATTTCAATATCAATGGAGTTTCTAGGTGATTCTTCAAATACCTTCAAGTCTCACCTCTACAAACAACAAGTTCAGTTCAGATCTTCTAGAACGTGGTTTTTTTCCTTTGTGGAGTCACCAAATGGGAATAAGACAAGAGAAATGCCTTCATCAAATTATTGTATCCAACCACTCTCATACCATTATGATCCATAAATGGTAGGCTTATGGCATCTTGTCTATATTACCAAGACATATCTTCATTGAAAAATAATAAATGTAAAAGTATTTGTAATCACTTTTGACCTGAGATCAAACTTCTCCATTGTGAATTCATTACCATGAAGAAATGGTTTTGTGCAAATACGGTTTCACTTCTCGACTTAATTGGTTGTGATTCCAAGGTCAATTCCCAACAACATTGTAGGAAAAATACATTCTACATCAAATTTTTAAACCCAACAATTGATAATCACCCGTTTACCCATTCATTACATTTAGTCAAAGAAATAAAAAATATGCATGGTGCTTTGTTCTTACCATTTCCATTTCCATTTCCATTTCAATCATATCGTTGCTAACTACGGTTTCTCATAGGGGAGTGGGGGAAGTTATGGAATCATATCCAGCAATGGCATCTTCATATGACAGGGGCCCAAATCATTTGGTAGAAGTGGGGCTTGTTGCAGGGATGTAGGTGACTAGGGGTTGTTCCCCTACTACATGATGCTCTGACAACTCTTTAGATAAGACGATGGGTTCATCATCACTCTGAAGGTATTTATTTTCTACAACATCGACCAATAATTTATTTCCTTATACCTTTCAACCAACTTATTGAAAAGCATATCCATAGGATTATTTTATAGGCTTGCAAAGTGTCATCAAGTTTCTTCCTTCTTTCCATGCAATGTTGAAGCAAAAAATCCTCGTCGTAGAATTCTTCAAGAGCCTACTCACAATCTCAAAATCCTACAAATGCATGTGGAATATGTGTCACTTATCATGCAACATGGATTAGGTAGATACCCTATCTTACCACCACATCCCTTGCCACCCTTAAGTCCTTATTTAATTCCATAGGTTTATCATGCAATATGGTTTAGCATGTGTTTTTGTTGTTGTCGGGATTTGGTGGTGTGTGCTTGTCATGCAACATGGATTAGGTAGATACCCATGTTCAACCCTAGGTTTCTTTGATTCCTACAAAACTATTAGTGTTTCCCTAGAGTATTGGGGTTTAGGATGGCCTTGTGGGAGTTGATAGTGCAACACATGGGGGTTAGCAAAAATTAGAAGCATTTTGTGTCGTGTGGTTCCTCTTCCTTGAGTAGAGGGTGCCTAGTTGGGTTATCCTAGTCTAGTATTTATATTTTTCTATACCATTTCTAGAAGTTATGGCATTACTCAAGTTAAAGTGAGAATTTTTTTTTTAGGTTCATTTTGCACAAATCCAACAAACAACAACCTTAATACTATTTTTTTCTTAGATCCATATGATAAATTTATCATGTCCTTAACGTTTTCACATTTTTAATATGTCCAAAATAAAGAGGGATATCACATTAAATTAGGTGGTTGACCACTAATATTGGTAATTTCACCCTAGTATAATTGTGCATCCAAAACTAAAGATATAAATTTTTTATTTAGAATTGTGAATATGATGATGGACTACTAACTAACAACACGTGCACATGCAGCTGAAGGTACAACCAAACAGGTACCTGTCAGATATTTCTTTGTCGAGTGAGGAAAGCTTAGGACAAATAGAGGCTGGAAATGAGACTGCATCTAGTAGATATAATAAGAAAATAAGGACCAGAGGTGAAAAGGTCAGAATAAAATATTGTAGACGCATGAAATTTTTTCTTGCCGAAGGAGGATCATGCTCTTATGATGATGAGAGAATAGGAGACATATATGTTCCACTTAGGTATAAGCATATGGTGAAGCAATGGGTACCTAAGGAACTATGTCCTATAGATGTTGACTTCGTTGTCAACAATAGGACATATCACATTGTACCATCCTCCCTGCATGTCTTGGGGTTATTTTCTACAGATGGAATAATTGTAAAATACAATACAGTAACTGAATTGATGGTCTATGTCGGACTGTGTTACAATTATAGCGATTAGATGCGGCTAGTCCGGTATATGCGAAGTATGCAGAGATATGCACTCGCCGCAAATTATATACAACTAATAAACAAGGATAAAAATAAGGGAGTGACTATCTATATTGATGGAAGGCCTAAAGCTTCCAACAATATTGCAGGGTTTATAAACAACACATGAGCTGGGACAACAAACAAACAACCCAATTGCATATTTCATAAATGTGAAGAGAATCGGGTAGTCTTGTGCACAATAAAAAAAGATATCTCTCGGGGAAGAGTTATTAGTGGATTACCATTTGAATTGAATAGAAACATTGACTAATAGTGTGCAGGTTCTTATGCAACACCTCTTTAAGAAACCTCTACTTATTGCATTATATTTTTTTATTATCTTTAACATTGTTGTAAATATTATCTTTAACATTGTTTTTTTGTTATCATTAACAATTTTTTAAATATTTTGGGGTTCTAATTATATTTTAATGTGGCAGGATGATCGTGGAAAAGGGCCAACCACAGAACATGTAAATGATTATCAATTTCCGCTTTCATTTTACGTTGTTTTTATTATTTGCTTATATAATTTTATTGAAATAACATTGTTTTTGCTGAAATTTTATGTAGTCAGCAGGCCATGTGGATCATGATTCCACCGATGAGGAGGGGTTTTATTCTTGCATTGATCCGATGCTCTTATTAAAAAAAAAGATCATTAAAGATAACAAGGAACTTGTTATCTTGATAGATCGTCTAGAACAAACTACAAATGTCAAAGAAAGGATCAAGCTCCTTATGTCACAACTTAACACATATAAGGTAATAACCATAATTTTTTTTCTTTTTTAATGCACTTATATGTTCAATTATGATACTTTGTTCTTTAACTTTTACATTATCTCATGAAAAAACATTTTCTTTTTTATAAAGGAATATTTGGAGCCTGTTCAGCCTGGGGTTGGTAGTAGTGGCGCTATAGAGATGCTACAGAGTCTTGATGCAGGCAGTCATACAGCTGCTAGAGAACTATTTACTTCTCCATCTTCCACACCTCATTTAGATAGGATCCACGACACACACCGACAAGCATCCACACCTTGATCATAGTATAGATATGGTGGAAGAGATGAGGATCATAGTCATGTGGTTGAGATGGTTTCATTTCCTAGAGCTAGACATGTGACAAGCATGGGGACCCTTCCATGCACATTTTTGGTCGACGATAATCGACTTCCATTAAAACAATCAAGACTCCCAGGTAGTTTTAATTCATATTTTAATCGTTTAATGTTGTCCTCATACATAAATCATCTAGATTATTAATTTTAAATTAATGATCATATCTTTTTGTGTGTAGGAAACGACATTTTTTATAGGCATGTAGAGAGCAAGGCCTTGTCTATTTTTGGGGAAATCTTACGCATGAGGTGGAATTTCCAGAATGTCATGTAATAAATTTATAAGACAGTTAGATGTACATTATATAGCTGATAATATACACAAGGCTATTTTTATGGCTTGTATATATCTGTGAAAGTAATTTTGTTATACACTTAATTGTAATTTCAGATTCTCTTAATGATGCAACTTCCAAAATCTTGTGACATGATATATGCAAATTTGAAAGTCTTGTGACATGTTTCATTGTGTCTCACATGACAAAGAGCATTACCATTTTTTTCATTGTGTCATGGACATGGTGTTGCTACTCAACATTGCCTCAAAGCCTACTTATTCATTCCTCTATGATATGTACAATGATGTTGAACCTTCCACAAATCATTGTGAGTAGAAAAATAAGCCAAGGACAGGAACCCAAGGATTTCAATGTTAAGGTCTTGTGATTCCATAAAGTGGGATACAAAGAGGAATTGTTTCCATGCATAAACATGCTAAATACCTTGATTGAGAATGCATATGTAACAAGTTGAACATTGAAAGCATAGAGCAATGACATAATCGAGCAATATGGGTGTTCGTAGATGTTTAGCTATTATTTAGTCATTTAACCTTTTAATGTCTTTGAAAAATGCAAGTTTGAAGGGTGGTCACCTACACGATCCAAAACACATTTTCGAAAAGGTGTAAATCATTTTCTTCTCTTGCATCATGAAATTTTCCTTCATTTCCTTGTATACTTAAATTCCAAATCGGAAAAATAAAGGACACATAGCATGCATAACACATAATTCTTTTTTATGACTGGGAGTAATAGTAATTTTGCATATTCATAAACAAAAAAATGAGACTTATATTTTAACAAAAATTGGTCCAAGAGATTGGTCATGTAAGAGAACATTTCCATTGAACCACAACCATATAGTGTACATACCACAACCAACCTAGGCTATGAGGCCACCATGGTGAAAAAACCAAGCAATAAGATTCTATATTTCTCATCCCAACCTTTCTACTCACATTCTTACC
>JASDQU010100872.1:427521-444044 GCA_032191745.1 Picea mariana
TTTTCACCCAGTTGGTGAATTACATATAGTTTCAAAGATAAGTATCAGTTTGTGCTTAATATTATGTTTTTCATGCCTCTGATGCTTATATGTTATCATGAATGTTGTTGTGCATATGAATTATTGTTAATGACATGGATTGTGTATGCTAGTAGTAATTATGTGCTTACTCTATTTTAATTTATTGAATTTATTTAAATGCATGTTATATAAGTGTTATTCTGCAGTAGCTTTACTTCTAACGTGGGTTGACAGCCCAGAGGATGTTATAGTATGGTATCATAGCTTTAAAGGGATAAATTCATAAGTGTTGGTAGCATTTCCTGACCTTTGGATGGTCGGGGATGTTACATTTTGGTAGTAGAGCTTTAAAGGGCTAAATTCATAAGTGTTGGTATCATTGCCCAACCTTTGGAGGGCTGCAGATGTTACATTTTGGTATCAGAGCCAAGGTTTTCAATGCAGAGCCTGGATGGGCCAGATAAGGGGCCATTAGACCCGAGGTTTCAAGTAGCAATTGTGTCTGGAGGGACTAATTTCGAACRTTAGATTATTTCTGAGTGCCAAGGGGTTGCTTGGTTGTGTTACAAAATTGCAGTCGGTGTGGTATTTGGCCAAAGAGAAAGAGAGAGAGCGCAATGCATGAAGTGTTGGTGCCATTGGATCTGGTCAGGAGGAAAGGAGATCCCTCATGATCGTCAGATATGGAGAAKGTGCAAGAGAGTGATCCTGGAAACCTTTTGGGGATTCGATTGTCATAAAAAGACAGATGTGCTGAGGCATGAAATCCCGATGCCCAAAACTCTGAAGTCCTGAAAAGATCTACATAATAGATTGCAAGGAAAGAGCTTGAACATAGGATCAAGCGAAGGAGCAGATCGCGATTTAGGCTATCGGGAAAAGCAAGATGTGTCGATGCATGAATTCCCAATGCCTGAAACTCTAAATTCCCAAAAAAATCTACACCATAGATTAGAGGAAGAAAACTTGACCATTGGATCAATAAGAAATTAAATCACAATTTCACGATTTTGGCTATCGAAAAAAGTGAGATGTGCAGATGCACAAACTCTCGAAACTTGAACTCCCGAAAAGAAAAGTGAACGTGGTAGGACCCGATGACGTAGTCGAAGGTGACATGGACCCTCCTAAGCATGCCATGTTCCACCATGGTTGTTGGAAACAACTGTGTGATGTGGGCCCGAAGGCGATAAAGTAAATCAGAATTTTGGATGTTGGAATATTTAGAGGAAACAAGTGTGGGAACCTCTAAGTTATGAAGTCCCAAAATATCGAAGTCCTGAAGTCCCGAAACTTTGATGAAAAAAGGACCACAGTGGGTTCCAAATATTGGATGTCATGTACACGTGGATCATTGATCCACCCGATGTCGCGAGTTCGGTAACCAAAACTCGAGAGATAGTGGTCTAGCATTTGGTCTTAGCCCATGATCGCATGGGCTGGGGAATAAGAAAGGGGGGTCTATTGCCTGAAAGTTACAGAGCCAAGGAGAGCTCAAAAGATTCATGAAGTCAAAACATTTTCTTAAAATTGGGTTGGTTTTGAATGTGTGGAATTTGTTAAGGAAATATGGCCTGACAAATTCTAGTTGTCTATACATTATGATTGCAGAAGTTGACGAGGGCCAAAACTGGTCAGAGTTGCTGCCGAGTGCAAAGAAATGGAAGAGTTGTGAATTGCCTCTAGTTCAAATAATGAAAGAAAAGGAATGGATGTCAACTTGGGAGTCAAAGGATCAAACTCCAATGGGCATGGAAAGGAGATGGATAAGGAATGGTATATGATGAAAATCATTGAAAGATTGAAGAAATGTGCCCAGGCTCACTGAGATGATAGAAAAAGGCTCAATAAAACTCAATATAAACAGGGTGAATTCAACTTGAATTTGTTGTAGAGCCTGGATAGGTTCGAAAAGAAATTGGAAAAGGAGAGTGACACAAGAAAAACAGGAAGTCGCAGGACCCCTGATAGGAAAAGAATATAGATGAGTGTTAGCAGACGTCGTTGTCGCTCCCCAAAGCATTCCAGTAAAGAAACATGAGGTAGTTCAAGCCCATCTCCTACCAGAAAGCATAGGAGGTATGGAGTGGATGAACTAGAAGGAGAAATGAATAAGATTAAGCCTCCCACATTTGATGGAGAACACCAGAAGGAAGAAGATGTCGAGACATGGCTTCTAGGCATGAGGAAGTACTTCCAATTGCATAATTATTCCTCTCATGTCGAAGGAAGAATTGTGATGTATCAGTTGAAAGGAAAAACATCCATGTGGTGGGATCAACTTATGCAAGTGCAGCACTTTAGAGAGAAAGATATCACTTGGAAGGAATTCAAGAGGTATTTCGAGAAGAAATATTTGACTAAAAGATATTATGACAGAAAGATGAAAGAGTTATCTGAACTCAAACTGGGTAGCATGACCATTTATGAATACGAGCAAATATTTATGGAACTGCTGAAGTATGTTCCATTCATCAAGGAAGAGACTGTCAAGATTCAAAGGTATCTAAGTGGATTACCACCTTCTATTGGTGACAAGATTTAGTATGATGACTCTAAGTCTATGGAAGAAACAATAAGAAGAGTGAAATGTTTATATGAACAACAAAGAGAAAATCCTACCTTCCAGAAGGCTTGGGAAGACAAGAAGAAGTTCAAGAATGAACAGAGGCAGAAGGGAAGCAAGCCTCCCTTTTTCAGAAATAGTCCTCAGGGACAGCCATCTTTTAGAGAGCCCAGAAAGGCTGAAGTGGGTGGTCAATTGCCAAGGCAGGCACCTATGGAGTGTTGGGGTTGTAAAGGAAACCATAGGTATAGATATTTCCCCCACAGAAATGATAAAGTGAGATCCTTTCACAATTTTTAGCAAACTGAAACAGTGGAAGACATGGGAAGTAGAATGTCAAGGATCTACGCAGCCCTAGAAAAGAAGCAAGTTGAATTTCAATCACACATGATTGAAGTGGAAGGCATGATTAAAAACCAACCACTTATTGTTTTAATTGATTCAAGGGCTAGCCATATTTATATAGATCCTAGAGTGGTGGAAGGTTTTCATTTATCAAGAAGAAAACATGAAAAGTCTTGGTTAGTGAAGTTGGATGTAGCAACCAAGAGGAAATTCACTGAGTTGGTTAAGTCATGTCCTATGGACATGAAAGGATTGAGCACAAAGGTTGAATTGAATATTCTACCTTTAGGCTCTTATGAATGTTTAATTGGGATGGACTTGTTGGACCAGCACCATGCCCTCCTGTACTTTCAAAACAAGGCATTTACTTGCCTGGATGAGGATGGGAATTGGAAAACAATCCAAGGAATTCCCAGAGTTGTAGTTGTTAGAGAAATTTCAACATTACCAGTGAAGAAAGGTTGTCAGTTGTTTGTAGCCCATATGGATGAAGCATCTAAAGATGAGGTCTCAAATATTGGAGACCATGCGGTACTAAAAGAGTTTGAAGATGTATTTCAAGAGCTACCAGGACTACCTCCGAAGAGAGATATCAATTTTTATGTAAATTTGATGCCTGGAGCAGCTCCAGTGTCGAGAGATCCTTATAGAATGAGCACACCAGAGCTAAAAGAACTTCAGTTGTAGCTTGAAGAGATTATGAGGAAGGGGTACATTAACCCAAGCATTTCACCTTGGGGTGCCTCAATTCTATTCGTGAAGAAGAAGGATGGAACATTGAGGCTATGCATAGATTTCTGGCAATTGAACAAAGTAGCTATCAAGAACAAGTACCCTCCGTTGAGGATTGATGAACTCTTCGATCATTTGAAGGATGCGAAGATATTTTTGAAGATAGATCTCAAATCGAGATATCACCAGGTAAGAATAAAGGATGAATACATCAGCAAGACCACCTTTAGAACAAGGTATGGTCATTACGATTTCATAGTGGTGTTATTTGGGCTGTCGAACACACCTGTTGTTTTTATGTGCTTGATGAATGGTGTGTTTAGGGACTATCTAGACAAGTTTGTCATAGTCTTCCTAGATGACATTCTCATGTATTCCAATTCAGAGGAAGAGCATGAATAACACCTGAGGATGGTGTTTCCAGAGCACCAACTGTATGCCAAGTTGAGCAAATGCTCATTTTATGAGGAACAGATCCATTACTTGGGGCATATTATTTCAGAAGAAGGGATAACCATGTATCCTGAGAAGGTTGAGGCCATCAGGGAATGGTCAACTCCAAGGAATGTGGAAGAAGTTAAATCCTTTATGGGTCTAGCGGGCTATTACAAAAGTTTTATCACAGAGTTCTCGAGGATATCTCACCCTACACTTTTTTGCAAAGGAAGGAGAAGAAGTTTGTGTGGATAGAGCTTTGTGAGAGAAGCTTCCAACAATTGAAGCAACTGTTAACCAGTGTTCCAATCCTAAGGATCGCAGACCCAAATGAAGATTTTGTGGTATGCACCGATGCATGTAAGGAAGGGCTAGGAGGAGTCCTCAACCATAATGGATTCGTAATCTGTTATGAGTCCAGGAAGCTAAAAGAGCATGAAAACAAGTATGCCACTCATGATTTGGAGTTGGCAGCAATCATTCACTCTCTGAGGAAATGGAGATATTATCTCATGGGGAGGATATTTGAATTGAGAATAGACCACAATGGTTTGAAACACTTGTTTGACCATCCCACCCTAAATGCTAGGCAGAATAGGTGGTTGGAGTTTCTATGTGAATACGACTTTGATATCAAGCATATCAAAGGGAAGGAAAACAAGGTGGTTGATGCACTCAGCAAAAAGGTGCACAACTTACATGCTACATCCATTAGCATGTACAAAACTGATATAAAGGGAAGAATTTTGGAGGTTGCAAATACAGATTTGCAGTACAGAGATTTGGTAGAAAAGCTACAGCAAGGTAAGATGCCACAGAAAGTGGAGATTTATAAACTAGGGGCTGATGGAATAATTTTGTACATGAACATAATTTACGTACCTAATGTCCAGGACTTGAAATGTATAATTTTGCATGAAATGCATAATGTCCCTTATGTAGGGCAGCCTGAATATCAAAAAATTGTGGCAGCAGTCAAGAGCCATTATTTTTGGCCAGGTATGAAGAAATATATTTTTGAATACATCATCAGATGTATGGAGTGCTAGAAGGTTAAAGCTGAGCACAGACACCCAGCAGGGTTGTTGCAGCCTTTACCCATTCCTGAGTGGAAGTGGGAAGTGGTGACAATGGATTTCATCATGGGATTGCCCAGAACAGGCAAGAAGCATGACTCAATCATGGTGGTGGTGGAAAAGCTTATGAAAGTTTCCCATTTTATTCCACTAAAGACTACTCATAAGGTAGC
Source organism: Picea mariana (assembly GCA_032191745.1). Lineage (NCBI taxonomy): Eukaryota > Viridiplantae > Streptophyta > Pinopsida > Pinales > Pinaceae > Picea > Picea mariana. Next base: position 432,870 of record JASDQU010100872.1, read on the forward strand.
AGATGTTGTTGATATTTTTATGAAGGAACTGGCATGATTGCACGGAATTCCCAAGATAATTGTGTCTGACAGAGACCCAAAATTTACCTCAAATTTCTGGAAGGGGTTATTCAAGGGATTCAGAATGAATATGAATTTTAGTACGGTCTACCATCCTAATTCAGATGGGAAAACAGAGCAGGTGAATCGCGTGATAGAAGACATACTAAGAATGTATGTGATGGAAAAACCATCGAAATGGGAAGACTACCTGCACTTGGTAGAATTCGCCTACAACAATGGGTATCAAGCATCATTGAATATGAGCCCATTTGAAGAAATTTGTGGTAGAAAGTTCAATACTCTGGTAATATAGGATAATCCAGCTGACAGAGCAATAGTTGGGCCAAAGTTTCTCAAGGAAATGGAAGAGAAAATGCTAGAAATTAAGCAGAATTTAAAAGTTGCCCAGGACATGTAGAAAATTTATGCTGATAAAAATAGAACCCACAGGGATTTTAAAGTGGGTGACCATGTTTTCCTGAAAGTGAAATCTAACAGAAGTTCCCTAAGGTTTCGAAACTGTGCCAAGTTGGCAGCCAAATTTTGTGGGCCATTTGAAATCCTAGGAAGGATTGGGCCAGTTGCATCTATGATTGCATTACCTGCATCCATGACTGTACATAATGTGTTTCATGTTTCATTGCTTAATAAATATATACCTGATGATAATCATGTTGTCGATTGGAATTTGATTCAGGTGGAGCAATAAGGTGTCCTGCAAGTGCATCCTGTGCGCATATTGGACATGAAAAGCAAATAGCTCCGGAATCGACCTATAGGGATTGTAAAGGTCCAGTGGACCTGGTACGGTCCTAAGGAAGTGACATGGAAGCATGAGGATGTTATGCAGGCAGAATACCCGCATCATTTTTAAGATTTTTAAAATCCTGCAGATGTTGTGTGAAAGTTGCACTGAGGACGGTGCAAAAATAAGGGGAGGGGATTGTAATATCCCAAAGGACGAGCCCTGTTGTAATCATGTTTTGTAGGCTGGTGAGATGAGCATTGATAAGTTGATAGGCTTATGTGTTTATTAGGCCAGAGAGCCTAAGTGTTAAAGGCCAGGAGCCTGATTTTGTACATGTAATTATGCACATTATTAATAAAAGATAAACAGGTCTGCGTGTGGACCGACCATGATGAATGAGTGATGGGGGACTAAGATTCCACAAAGCTTAGGTAAGGGAGAGGGGGTTGAAAGGTAATCAAGAGGGGCTAATCTTGGGAAATTAATCCCTTGGGAATAATAATTTATTATTATTTCAAGGTACTGTGTAAATGTATATGCTTTGTCCTAAGTTCCTGGAGAGGAACGCATGTTGATGGAGCGCATATAGCTTCATGCGTGACATGTGTCGATCTAGGCGCATGAAGTTAAAAACATAGGAAAAAGTCATGTTGGGTGTCTGCATTCCACCATTCATGACCTGAGTCTGGGGTTTCGACCTTCCAATTGGCCATCCTCTGTCTGAACTCATGATTGTCCATGATCAACCTCTGTCTAGTGTTTTTTTCAGATCTTTTACCTCAACAGTTCAAGCATGTGTGTGAGATCTCTGTGCACCCTTACGCAATCCCAAAACCATAATCATGAGTTTGTTCTGTGTTGCGTGATTGAGAAACTCAAATTTTCATGGGTTGTGGTGTGTTATCCCAATGGGTTATTGTGGCAGCATAGTTCCTGACTGTGTGAGGTTGCTGCCATTGATTGTGCATTGTTGAGCCTTTTTGTTGTGTTCTCGCTGTGCTGGAATTGATCACAAGAACAGGTTTCCAAACTTGTAAGCAACTCTCTCCAGGTGAGATATTGTGTTGAGGAAGTAAGAACTCCTGGAAGGGGTCCTGTAGTTGCTACAGAACTCTGAGACTTCTAATCTGGTCTGTTGTTGAAGCCCAAGGCAAGGGAGGTTAGAATTTGAAGGACTGTCTTGGTGACAATGAAGGTGTATACTCCTAGGGTGGGATAGGCATGTGGGGAATGAGAGTCTATGAGCAGTGGGCATAAGTGACTCCTGGGAGAAAATCCTTCCTCTGTAACTAAGTGTCTTCTCATTGACCTTGCCTAATCTAGGATTCCCTACCCGGTGGAGCTTAGTCCCATCTCGGTGGTGACCTACTGCATAGAGTGATGAGCAGCATGGTATAAGGCTAGGAGGTTCATGGAAGGTCTGCACGCAGTTGGTGAATTACATCTAGTTTCAAAGATAAGTATCAGTTTGTTCTTAATATTATGTTTTGCATGCCTGTGATTCTTATATGTTATCATGAATGTTGTTGTGCATATGAATTATTGTTAATGCCATGGATTATGTATGCTAGTAGTAATTATGTGCTTACATTGTGTTAATGTATTGAATTTATTTAAATGCATGTTATATAAGTGTTATTCCGCAGTAGCATTACTCCTGATGTGGGTTGACAGCCCGGAGGATGTTACAGTATGGTATCAAAGCTTTAAAGGGATAAAGTCATAAGTGTTGGTAGAATTAATCGACCTTTGGAGGGTCAGGGATGTTACATTTTGGTATCAGAGATTTAAAGGGATAAATTCATAAGTGTTGGTAGCATTTCCTAACCTTTGGAGGGTCAGGGATGTTACAGATAAGAATATTAAGGTGTTGAGAACTGACAACGATGGTGAATTTTTTGGAATGGAATTTGATCAGTTCTGTAAGTAGTGTGGCATAACACACCAAAATACCACACCATATACCCTAGATAAAAATGGATTTGTTGAGAGAATGAAAAGAACATTGATGGACAAGGAAAGGAGCATGCTCAGTGGTGTTGGGATTGCACAAGAACTATGGGCAGAGGTAGTTGACACTGCAAAATATCTAGTGAATATGTGTCCTTCAGTGGTGCTAGTTGACATGACCCCACATGAGGTATGGTCTGGTAAGAAGCCTTCGGTTTCACATCTCAAAATATTTGAATGTGATGCATTTGTTCACGTTCCCAAGAAAACGAGGAAAAAGATGGACCATAAGGCAGTCAAGTGTATTTTCATTGGATACAAATAAGAAATGAAAGGATATAACCTTTGGGATCCTACATCAAGGAAACTAGTGTACAGTGGAGATTTGTTCTTAAGAGAAGTCGAAAGTAAGTCCAAGTTTAAAGTGATGGTTCAAATAGAGAATAATTGATAGAAGGTGTGATTTGAATTGAGGAACGAAGAAGATGATTCATATGAGTAGATTGAATCAGATGAAGAGGTGGAAAAAACAACCCTAGTTGTAAGGAGGTAAGAATAGGTAAGAAAACCAGTTGAAAGGTATAGTCTGCTTGAATTTCATTTTCATTTGGTTCATGGCCACTGACGAAGAGCCCAAGTCAATCGAGGAGGCAATCGACTCAGCAGAGAGAAAACTCTAGAAGAATTCCATGGTTGAAGAGATGGAATCCTTGCATAAGAATGAGACATGGGATTTAGTTGAATTACCAAATGGAATAAAGTACATTGGTAGAAAGTGGGTATTCAAGAATAAAATAAATGTTGTAGGTCAAGTTGATAAATTCAAATATCGACTAGTAGAGAAAGGATATTCCCAAGTCGAAGGAGTCGACTTTGGTGAGATGTGTTCCCATGTTGAAAAATTAACTTCCATTAGAGTACCAATGTCTCTAGATGCAACATTTGATCTAGAAATAGACAAATGGGTGTAAATATAGTGTTCCTACATGGGGACCTGGAAGAAGAAATCTACTTGAAACATCCTAAAGTATTTTTAGTAAGGGGAGAGAAATATTTGGTGTGAAAATTGAAAATATCCCTTTATGGTATAAATAAATCACGAATGATGTCATACCAAACGTTCGACACATAATTCCTTAGTTTGGGATTTGTGAGAAGAAAAGTTGATCACTACATATACTCCAAAGAAGAAGGTGGGTGTTTCATATATGTAACATTGTATGTCAATGACATGTTGTTGATTGGAAACAACATGAACACAATAAAGGAGGTGAAGAAGCAGTTATCCTTCAAGTTCAACATGAAGGATCTTGGTGCAGTGAATTTCATTATGGGAATGGAGATCAAGAGAGATCAAATAGCTAGAAATCTCTGATTTAACCAAAAAAAGTATATTGAAACAATATTGAAATGTTTCAACATGAAAGATTGCAAACCTGTGAAGGTGTCGATTCCTCTAGGAGCAAGGCTAACTACTTAATAGTGTCCAATGACACAGGAGGAAATAGAGGACATGGCACATGTTCCCTATGCATTTTTTGTTGGTATTCTAATGTATGCGATGGTACACACTTGACCAGACATTGCCCATGTAGTGGGAGTGTTGAGTAGATACATGTAGAAACTTGGAAAGGAGCACTGGACAGTTTTCAAGAGAGTATCTAGGTATTTGTGTGGCACAAAAAGCTATGCTATATGCTACCAAGGAAAACATGGAGGTTACAATGAATTAAATGTACATGGATTTGTCGAAATCAACTGGGTTGGAGATCTAGATCACCGAAGGTCGTACAATAGATATTTGTTCAAGATGTTTAGTGGAGAAATCAACTAGATGAGTAATCGACAGGCGGTCATATCCTTGTCAACAATAGAAGTTGAATACATGGAATCCACTCATGGAAGAAAAAAATCGGTATGGTTGCAAAGGCTATGTTCAGGAATCAGGTTTGAGCATAGAGATATGAAGATAATTTGTTATAGACAAAGAATATTTTTTTGGAAAATAACCCATCTAATCATTCCAAGAATAAGCACATTGATGTAAAATACCATTTTGTGAGAGACATGGTGGAAAGAAACAAGGTGCTGCTGGAGAAAGTAGACACATTGGAAAACATAACAGACTCTTTTACCAAGTTTGTGAGTGTTGTGAATTTCTCTTGGTGTAGAGAGACGATGGGAATTGTTTCCCTGGGTCTATGAATGACATTTCAGAAAACTCTCAGTTTCAACAAAGAAGATAACAAGTGGGAGAATGTTGGGTTGCTATATTATTTGTAGTGAAATTCAAAGGTCGAGGTGGATCGATCGAGTAAAGTTGAATTCAAATAATTTGATAGTAAGTCGAAGGTCAAGGAAGACTGACCGAGTAAATTCAAAGTCAAAGAAATCAAAAGCATGTAGAATAGGTCAACTAACAAGAGGGCGACAAGCGAGCGCATGGAAATCGAATAAACACCGAATGGAGGTTGACTGGTAATATACTAGTAAACTGACTTAGAGTTGACTGTAACATAATCCTGACATTCACGAGATTTGTAGCCAATGATCTGTGAGGAGATGTAATCATTTTTTGGCACCCTTCTTTAGGGTTTTCCTACTATAAAGATAATAAATAAGGTGTGTTGTAATGCAAATGTGAAAAACGGAGTGATGGTATACCCTATATGTTGGTCAACAGAAATACCTGTCAAAGTTATGAATGGGCGACATGGCGCTATAAACCGCAAGAATCCCTGGATAAAATCACCAAAACCAACTCCATCCACTGCATTATTAGTCCATTAGGCCAAAATATTAGCAAAATCTATGCAAAGTGGGTAAAGTTTTTCTATAAATAGTGAAAATAACCAATTTTACTATACCATTTGTATTTTTTACCCAAATAGTGCATTTTGGACCAAATTTCCCCCGAATTTCAACTGCGGATTGTGGGAGCCACAAGTGACGGAATTGACAACCGTTTGGACCAACTAAGTCATATTTCCCTTCTCTTCATTTCTAGTGGATTAGTATTTGCAATTAGGTCTCCTTTTTTGAGTATATCTAAGAACAAATTAGAAACTAGGGTATATTGGGGTTGTAGATCATCGAGTCGTGTATACGCATCCCTATAAGCGATTGTTATCAAAATAGACCACATATATGCATCCTTATACACGACTGTAGAAGATGAAACTCATGTACAATTCCGTGGATTTTATTTTTAAAATGTTATTGACTCAAAAAAATGATTTTAAGCTTGCAGGATGGTGCTAGAGTGGAGAGAAAGAGAGCATGAAGAGGTTGATGTTGCAGTGGAGAGAGATCTAGGGTCCCAAATGGAATTAAGAATATGTGGACTATATAAATTTTGGGCTCTCAAAGGCATGAGTGTTACACATTATTTTCATCATCCCTATGATTGTTAATGATGTAAACCTTTCTGTTGCCTTCAGAGGGGTCAGTAACCTGAATTCCTAAAGAAAGAAGGGAGAAGAACTTTTCCTGAGAGAAGAAGTTGTGTTTTCCTCTGTAAAAGCCCTATTTTGGAGGATTTCCACAGGATGCTATATATGCAGGGTACAAAAATTCCTGATTTCCACACCTTTCTCTATATCTAGGGTGCAAAGTTTTCATAGGCTGCACTATAGCTAGGGTACAAAGTTTTCATAGGCTGCACTATAGCTAGGGTGTGGCGGCCTTCGTACGTGGGAAAAATGAGCATCTTTTCGATGCTTCTATAAGGAGAAGCTTCCATGGTGAGGTGGCTTCTGAATGCTTTGGATCTTACTCACTTTCATGATTTAGTGGGATCATCCTAACCTCCTCACCTTATCCTCTTCAGCTTATAAAAGGAGAGGAACTCTCATGGAGAAAGTTAGTTGAATTTGGCTTGAGATTGTTAGCTTGGTTAGATTGGCTTTGAGCTTTGCTTTCTCAAGATAGATTGTGAGTAGCTATCAGATCAATGGTCTCAGAATCCTTGGAGAAAGAAGTGTGTGGGAAGAAAGGAATTGTTGGAAGGAACCTGACGACATCAAGGCATAGGGGATGATTTTAGGGGCTAAATTTCGCTCATGGGCTAATTTTCCATGGTTTTTCTAAAAATGAGATTCACTATTTTAAAAATGATTCACCCAAATTCTATACGATAAAATTATTTTACCTTAAAAATAGACAAAAAATTATAAAAACTATATAAAATACTTAGAAACTTGAATATTTTTACAAAAATATTGCCAAACATTTATAGTTGGCATATGAAGGATTAGTAAGATTCACCAAGGTTTCTACATTTTAAAATAATTTTTCATCCTTAAAATCATCCCTGCAAGGCATATGGTTGTATCTTTATTCCACATTATATAATACAGTGGCATGTTTCTTTCCCATAAAATCATTCTCATTTTATTGCATGACTCCTTGATCACATTCATAGGTTGTCATTGAATATACTATTGTTTCATTCACTTTGGTTAGTTTGTGTTTCATTGCAGGATCAATATCACAAGAGCACCGGAGCGAAGCAGGGACAAAAAAGATATAAGGAAACAATATTTAAAGGTATGTTATCCATTCCTTATTTGGTAGTAAATTCAATAATTGTAACTTAGGGAAAGCGTCATGTCTTGTCTTGTTTTGTTCTAGATCCAAGTGGATCTAGGGAGATTAGTTCATGTCCACATTTACTAATTTATCCTATAACAATGAGGGCTCAAGTGAGGCTGCTCTAGATGTTGGTGAACTACTGGGATCTAGATAAATAGACATTCAACCTCGATGGGAAACCATTGAGGATTGAAGTTGAGGACATATACTTTTTGACAGGATTGTCACATTGGGGTGAGGTGGTGAACCTCAAATCTCGGGGAGCTAGGAGTGGCATGAACATAGATGACTACATAGCCACTCATTGCATTGTAGGGACCGAGAAGCTAGGGAGCCAACTCCTGATCAAATCGATCAACAAACCGAGTCTCATGATCGTTGTCCTAGTGTTGACAAGGATCATAGGGTCTGCCTCATTGCATTAGGCATCAATGCCACTTATGTTATATTTAGTGGAGTCCTTGTGACCCACATTTTACAAATGGTGCACCTCACTACTGGCCAACATGAAGAGCCAACTAACAGACTGCAAACAGGATAGAAAGAAAAACTTTGGGTTTGCATGTATCCTATGTATTTGTTTCTTCGAGCGGGTTCTAGTCTTGGGCCCTAGAGTAGAGATTTTTTTGCATGGACTTCGTGATCCATCCATGGCACGGTGGACCGAGGTGATGAGGTAGTTGGGGGGTGGTAGGGTACCAACACCCTACACCGACGTGTTTTTCATCTGGTGGCATCAGCAGGTGATATATATGAAGGACTACCCTTATGTAGGGATTGACTTCATAGGATATATGGACATGCCATTACCACCAGGTTCCAGCTATGGAGACATAGGTATGCAAAAAAAAAATGAATTTTTCATTTTTTTGTATTTTTGTAGAAGAAAAAAAAAATGGATGATGTCAAGTACTATTTAAACATGTATGTTATGCATATGTGGGTCTGGGATGACCAGAAATATTTCCATGACACCGATGGATGCACTGTGGGGAAGAGCCAACAGGAGTAGACGCTAGAGAGTGCTTCAAAATGTGCAAGGAAACATGTCTCGTTTGACACAAAGAATTCCCATGGTTCAAGTAGAGGATATGTCGGAGGCAATGCAACAACAGGTGGTAGGTTTTCCCCATGCTTGGGTGTGACTCTTTCAACATATATCAAACGCAGTACTATGCTATCATGACACACATCTGATGCCACAGGTGTATATGTCATGATTACTGTATTGATCGACGGTATATATATTTTGAGGGTGAGAGCCCCAATTTTTTACTATAAGACCATATTTTTTGGAGAGATGAAATATAAAAAACATCGATCTTCGGATTTACTTATATTGCAATATGTACATTGGTGAATGTGTTTTATTTTCTGTAGTTATGTGACAAATGCCAATCTAAAACATAATTAGCATATGGATCAGATACATAATTAGAACTTCTAGGTATGTGATGATAAGTAATAAAATCAAAATTTCACTCCAAAATTCATACCTGTAGGAATCGTCGGAGTAGAGTAGGGTCTCACACAGGGTAATTGTCGTTCAACTGACATACTACTAACTGAGAGTCTAGGAAAACTTATAAAGAACAAATACCATGTGAAATGGAATCATGTAAAATCTCTATAACGATGTTATATTTGACCACATTATTCATTGATGGCCCTAGGAAAACACCACCTAAAGACACCAGTAGACCCTCGGGTGAGTAAACAACCCAAGTGGTGGAAGCCAAGTTACATGTATGACGACTGGCCCCATCTGTGAATCCTAAGTAGATTGAAGACTCTGTTGACATCTACCAACTAAGGGAAAACTCAATAAGCAAGCTGAAGATGAAAAGGGGAAAATATATATACACTAAAATACATTAGTATACAAAGCATTAAGCCCAATATTGGGGCTCAAGCGTAGTATATTTTCAATTAGAACCCATTCCTAGGCTCAACCAACGTATTCCCTTCATAATATTCTAATTCGTAGGTTCCTTTTTCTAAGACATGTCGCATGATATATAGACCGTGCCACATGGGTTTGAACTTGCCTTCCCCCAGTGGTTCTTTGGATTGGTCATACAGAAGGACCAAGTCACCTTCAACGTACTGTCAAGAACAGAAAAACTTATCATACTGGACCTTGACACGTCATTTATTCTCTTCGATAGTCGTAGAGGTAGCTCGACGCTACTCATATAGACTCTCTAGGTGTATGAGGCATTGTTCGGGATCAGAAGTGTCAGGTAGGAGCGTAACTGCAAATATAAAATAAGGGATTTAGAATTCAATAGGTAGGATCAAATTCACACCGTGTCCTAACTGGAAAGGAGAAAAAATCGGTGGAATTTTTAATCGAGGTTTGGTATGCCCAAAGTGCAAGGTAAAGCATGATATGCCATTTAGATTTTCTCTGGATTATAGTTTTCTACAAAATGGTCTTGAGATACTTTTTCATGGCCTCTACTTTTCCATTTTCCTGGGATTATTAAGGGGAAGAATGACCACTTTTAAACCCCATTTTCAATGCTAATTCTTTCATCATTTCGTTCTGAAAGTGACTGCCATGATCACTGATAATCCCACTTGGGGTTCCGAACCTGGATATAATTTGATTGAACACAAAAAATGCAGTTTTCTTACCATCGTATTTAACTGTAGGTATGGCCTCATCCCACTTATTAAAGTAGTCTATGGCCATGACAATATGGTGATTCGCCCCAGCTGAAGTTGGGTTGCAATCCACAAAATACATCCCCACTTGGTGAAGGGACTGACAGTAATGATTGAGTGGAGAGGGGTTGGATGTGAGTGCATCTTATGAGTGAACACCTGGTAGGGGTGACACTTCTTGACCACTTCTCTACAATCTTTAAAAATAGACAACCAAAAATAACCCGCTTGCAAACATTTTTGGGTTGTCGCAAGCCCGGATAGATGACCACCACAAGCCCCACTTTGACAGTCGTTAAGAATAGACTCAGATTCGTCGTGAGTTAAACAATAATGAAAAATATTGTCTACTCCTCGGTGATACAAAGTGTTTTTTACAAGAAGGTAGTTCTTAGCTTGATATCATATACACCGTCGGTCATCTCTTTAAAGATGTTGATGGAACTTCAAGGTTTGAAGATAGATCACAATATCTCCATTCCACAGGTCTAAAGACAAAAAAAGGAAAATGTGTTCATTTGAAAATGAATCAACATGAATAACATCCTCATCTAATCAAGGGAATTCTGATATTAACTTGGTAAAAACTAGTGATTTATTGGATTTCACAGAAGCAAAATCAAGATCAAACTCTTGCAAGATGACAATCCATTTATTATAGTTTCCCCCTATGATACACCTAGTAAGGACATATTGAAATGGATTGACATCAACCATGGTAGTTTTTCAAATCAATATATAATGTCATAATCGTTGAATTGCATGAACGACAACCAAAGCTAGCTACTCAAAATGAGAATACTTGAGTTTAGGGCCGACTAAGTTTCAACTAAGATATTAAATGACGTGTTCACGGAACTCATTATCCTCCTGAACTAAAACCATACCAATCATCCCTTCAGACGCAACGATATAAAGAAAGTAATATATATTGTAGTCTAGAGGCTTCAACAGAGACATCGATACTAAGGATTTATTTAGAGCATCGAAGTATTCATGGGCTCTCTCATCCCAGATAAAAGAAGTGTCCTTCTTCAAGCGACACATGAAACCATTAGTAATATTGGCACAGTTTACTATAAACCAACATAAAAAATTAGCTTTCCCCTATAAACCTTGAAGCTGACGAATAGATCATGGGGGAGGCAATCGAAGTATTTCCTCAACCTTTA
>JASDQU010100872.1:444144-488431 GCA_032191745.1 Picea mariana
TATACAAATTTGGTTTAGTCAATTTCTTCCAGAAGTGCACAGTTGGGAGATAGCTTGTTTAGCTAAAAATTCTAAGTCTGGAAAAAGGGGTGAAAAGGGACAAAGTTGTCATTTTCAGGCTACTGCAACTTTTTATTGGATCATCAATTTGAAAGTATGAGAATTTTTGTGAATTCCTTGTCATCATTTTTATCTATGTATCATAAAAAATAATTTGTGGTTCTTGACACATTTACTTCTACAAATGACAAAATTTGGTGTCTGGGATAAATTGCACCTAGGAGAAAAGGGTACAAAAGGGGTAAAGTAGATATATTCAGATGACTATAAATTTCTACTCAGAGCTCAAAATTGAGAAAGAAATAAGTTGTTGGAAAGCTATTGTAGTGGAGAATCCATATTTCAACCCAGGAAATTCACTAAATAGTATAATTTACAGTCAATGCAAAAGAACATGATTGGTGGTATTACAGAGCAGAAAATATATGCATTATTTTCTGGAATTGTGTATATATATATTTTTGTCTAACATAAATTTATTCTCATGCACATTTTCTTGCATAATTTATAGTTATAGTAAGGAATGTTGGTTTCCTATATGAGAACCATGACCATGGAAGATTTCGAAGGGTCCTACAGTCATGAAGAGGAATTTAGAGGGCTACATGTCAACATGGGAAATGATGAGATAGATTCTAATGGAATCAGAGATAGGAAAGAGCCTATAGCTATGATAAGCATGAAAAGAGAAGTGTAGAGATATAGGTATGATAATGAAAATTTTATCAAGGCTTAGGAAGAGATATTACAGAGCTTGAACATGCTAAAGAGGCAAGCCAATAAAGACTCTGGAACAAAGTAAGAAGCAAGTGCTAGACATGTGACAACATCAAAATCCCATAGTATAAGGGATGATCATGGGAATGATAGGAAATCAAGGAGTATGAGAAGATGCCATCACTCCCCAGAGAAATCCATTAGGAGAGCTCATTCAAGTTCATGGCTAGGAAGCAGTCCAAGTGTGTCTCTTGTCAAGACACCTACTTTCAATGATGAGCATAAGAAGGGATAAGAGGCTGAGTTATGTCTGTTAGAAATGAATAAATATTTCCATCTACAAGATTATACCTCTAGGGTAGAGACAAGAATTGTAACCTACCATTTGCAAGGAAAGGCAGCCATGTGGTGGGATAAACTTAAGCAAGAAAAACATATTGATGAGAGGAAGGTTTCATGGAGGAAGTTAAAAGGATATTTCTAAGAGAAATATTTGTTAGAGAATTTTTATGAAAGGAAGATGAAAGAGTTATTTGAACTCAATATGGGAAGCATGACAATGGACAAATATGAGAAAATATTCTTTGAATTTTTTAAGTGTGTGGATTTCATAAAGGATGAGAAGGTCAAAATCCAAAGGTTTATGAGTGGGTTACCCTCTTTCTATAGTGACAATATAAAATATGATAGCCCCATATGTAAATGTGTTGAACCTACACATAATAGATATAGCTAAACAATGGTACACACATTTACAAAGAGAATTTGAGAAAGAAGAAGAAGGAGAGAAAGAATGAAAGAATTCTCATTAACCGTTATGAATAATGAATAATTTACACCTGATATACTTTGTATAACTCAATGAGTTCAACTAGAGGATAACCAATGCACCATATTGGTGGTATAGAGTGATCTGGACACACACCAACAGTTATGGGAGTGAACTTTCACCTAGTCTAGTCTCTCACGCAGTTACGGGAGTGAACTTCCGCCTAGTTGAGTTAACTAGTCAACTAGTCTTCAGTCAACTAATTGAATAGAGAGTAGTGAGGAGTTAACTCAGGGAATCAAGAATAATATTCCACTCTAGTGATGATACCAAGGCAAGGTCGAATTATCATGGTGATGATCCCAGTGTTGCATGGTGACAAAACTAATGCAGCATCTAAACTCAACTCAACTAGTCAAACTGAAGTGTCAACTGAAAGAAAATATTCTCCAGGTGGAATATTCTCCCCTAAATTACAAGAGACTAGATAATGATTAATTATAACTAATAAACAAGGAAAAACCTTGGTAAAAATAAATCCTAGTGTTACACATCAAAATTACTCATTTCAATGATGACCTATTATCGTCACTACAAGTGTCGCAAGTGTCGCATTTTGGCCACAAGTGTCGCAAGTGTCACAAATATCATGTTGTCATATTTCCTATGTCGTGTCTTGAATGAAATCACAGGAACAATTAAGACACCCTCTGAGACTGGTTAAAATAAGGATATGTCATTTGATGAAGAGTACAAATCTTTTTCCATGAGAAAGACTACTTGAAAACCTGTTTTGAAGGGCAGTGCTCCTCTACCCACTAATAGGGAGCACTAGCGGTCCTTGCCCTCCTTTGGGGAAGTGTTGTAATTCTTTGTTCACCATTTTGGGGGAGTGTTGTGTTTTTTGAGAAAATCTTGGGTTGTTGAGGAAAATCAGGGAAAGATCCCCCTCATCTCTGAAATCAGTTGGATTTGAATCTGAGGTCAAGGCTGGATCTTAGGGAGGATCCACAACTAATGGAGAAAGATCCTCAACCTATACCAAGAATATATAAGGTGGTTAGGCCTCTCCAAGACTATATAAGGAGGCCTTCTCATGGTGAAGGGGGGATGGATAAATTGAGAAATACCTAACTTATGATCTCATAAGGAAGGGGAGACATTGAAGGAATAAAACTTATGATCTCATAAGGGAGATAATCAATGAGGCATAGTCATTTTTTATTGTGGATTATTTGAGCAAGGGGCTAGACAAGGAGAGTTGGAAGAGGCTGTTGCAACTTCATCAAAGGTCTGTAAGTATTTCTATCGAGTTCTCATTAATACATGTGCTTGGCCTGTTTCTTTCAAGGTTTTGTATGCCTACATGAACTTGTCTTTGATAGATAGATATAGTTTTGAATTAATCATGGTAGAACATGAAGTTGTTTTGTCTTTGTTGTTATTGGATTGGAGGACTTGTTGAAGAGCTTGGGGATCAAGGCTCAACTTGGACTGGGCAAGGACAAACATTGTAAAAAGGTACATCTTATTCCTTTTCTCTATTTGATTGACTTAGCTAKGTTTAAAAGGATGTCAGTGACCAAAGTTAGCACCTTTATGTCTTGATCTTAGAGATTTAGGGTTCAAGAGGAAATCCACTTGTCTGCAGGGGGATTTTCCTGTAACAGAAATTGGCGAATCCACTGGGGAACAATATCGATTTGTATTTCCTTAGTTTGTACCTTCCCTTTTTCCACTTTTCAGATCACTTTTACTATTTTTTCATCATCCATTAGCCTTCTCCTACCTTCACTAGCAATTTCACGATTTTTTATGCATTATGGGTGACTATGCATGCCTTGGGTTTGAAACATGTCATAATATTTGTTTGATGGTTTTGTGCAGCTTCTACCAGGTTCTCCGTGTCCATACCCTTGCTTGAAAAAGTCTACAAAGTATTTCATTCACCATTTTCTGTCTTCGAACTTCTCACTTTGGGGGGAAATCTGTTACACATCAAAATTACTCATTTCAAGGATGACCTATTCTCGTCACTCCAAGTGTCACATTTTGGCCACAAGTGTCGCAAGTGTCACAAATATCATGTTGTCATATTTCCTATGTCGTGTCTCGAACAACATCACAGGAACACTTAAGACACCCTCTAAGACTGGTTAAAAGAAGGATATGTCATTTGACGAAAAGTACAAATATTTTTCCATGAGAAAGACTACTTGAAAACCTTTTTTGAAGGGAAGCGCTCCCCTAACCACTAGCAGGGAGTGCTAGCACTCCTTTCCTTCCTTTTTGAGAGAATTTCAATGCTCTGTGCACCATTCTGGGGGAGCGTTGTGTTATTTAAGGAAATCTTGGGTTGTTGAGGAAAATCAAGGAAAGATCCCCCTCATCTCTGAAATAAATTGGATTTGAATCTAAGGTCAAGGCTGGATATTAGAGAGGATCCACAACTGATGGAGAAAGATCCTCAACCTATCCAAAGAATCTCTAAAGTGGTTAGGCCTCTCCAAGCCTATATAAGGAGGCCTTCTCATGGTGAAGGGGGCATGGATAAATTGAGAAATACCTAACTTATGATCTCATAAGGAAGGGGAGACATTGAAGGAATCAAACTTATGATCTCATAAGGGAGATAATCAGTGACGCATAATCATTTTGATTGTGTATTATTTGAGCAAGGGGTTGGACAAGGAGAGCTAGAAGAGGTTGTTGCAACTTCATCAAAGGTCTATAAGTATTGTTATCGATTTCTCATTAATACATGTGCTTGGCCTGTTTCTTTCAAGGTTGTGTATGACTGCATGAACTTGTCTTTGATAGATAGATCTAGTTTTGAATTAATCATGGTAGAATAGGAAGTTGTTTTGTCTTTGTTGTTATTGGATTGCAGGACTTGTTCAAGATCTTGGGGATCAAGGCTCAACTTGGATTGGGCAAGGACAAACATCATAAAAAGGTACATATTCTTCCTTTTCTCTATTTGAATGACTTAGCTAGGTTTAAAGGATGTCAGAGACCAAATTTAGCACCTTTATGTCTTGATCTTAGAGATTTAGGGTTCAAGAGGAAATCCACTTGTCCACAGGGGGATTTTCCTGTAACACCTAGGTGTGTGTGAAGTAACTCCAACACCCCCCCTCAACATCACTATGGTGAAAATAAATATCGGGTCCCAGAAATGAGGCCATGTTAGGTACCCAAGTACAAAAGATACCTAAAAATAAAGTGAGGAAAGAGGGAAAACCTCATGGGAAAACCCCCCCCTCAAGGTACAATGTATGTAAAAAGAAGAAATATAGTTGCTAGGCAACTGAGTCCTTCACTCCAAGATGACTTTATAGAGAATGGAATTTTTGTTCAGTGAAGGTCTTGGTGAAGATGTTTGTCGTCTGTTCTACTGAAGGGAAGAACTGTAAGTAGATGATCCCCTCGTGTACTAAGTCTCGGATGTAGTGCATGTGGATCTCTATGTGCTTCATCTGCTGCCTATGAAATGGATCTCTGCAGAACTTCAGAGTGCTCTGGTTGTCACACCATATGAAGATCGGACGATGAAACTGAATGCCCAACTCAGTGAGAAAATGTTGTAACCACATAACCTGAATGGTTATGTTAACTACCCCTCTGTACTCTGCCTCATATGAAGATAGAGCAATGACAATCTGCTTCTTGCTCGACCAACAGATAAGCCTGGAACCAAGATTGAGTGAGTAACTAGATGTGGACTTGTGATCAATGCTATCGCCAGTCCAGTCAGAATCAGTAAACCCAGTCAGATATAATGTAGATTTTGTTGCATAATTAATCCCAAAGGTGATGGTACTCTGTATGTATCGAAGGATGCGCTTTGCATATTTCTAATGTAGCTCATGCGGCTCCTGCATGAATCTGGAAACTGCACCAACTGCATAGGAGAGGTTTGGTCTAGAGTGTGTGAGATACAACAAGCTCCCCACTAGCTGTCTATACAATGTGTTGTCAACCATTGGAGTCTCCTTGCCATCCTCAAGTTGGACTCCTGATAGGAAAGGAATCGAAGCAGACTTGCAATCTGTCATGTGAAATCTCTCAAGGAGATCTCCTGCATACTTGGCTCGAGACAGTTTGATGCCTGATGCATCCTGACCGATCTCGATTCCAAGGAAGAAGTGTAGAGGACCCATGTCCTTCATCAAAAACCTATCATGTAGAATCATCTTGACTGCAGCAATCACTGAAGTTAAGCACCTGGTGATCAACAAATCATCGGCATACATAACTAAAAGTAGAAGTGAATCAGTCGTCCTGAGCATGTAGACATTTGGGTCTGATTTACAATGTACAAAGTTCTGTGACAAGGAATAGGAGTCCATATTGGCATACCATTCACTCAGAGCCTACTTGAGGCCATAAAGTGACGTCTTCATTCGACAGACCAAATATGAGTCCTGCATAAATATTTGGGGCTACTCCATGTAGATCTCCTCAGAGAGATCACCGTGAAGAAATAAATTCTTCATGTCCATCTGATGAACTTCCCATTTCTTGGCTGTCGCAATGGCAAGGGCCAATCGAATGGAATCCATCTTCACTACTAGAGAGAAGGTCTCATCATAGTCAATACCATGAACCTGTTGAAAGCCTTTGGCAACAAGCCTGGATTTGTATCTTCTAATCTGTCCATCCACTGCACTCTTGGTCTTTTAGACCCATCTTCATCTGACAAGTTTCCTCCCAGAAGGAAGGGGAACTAGATCCCAAGTCTGGTTCTTAAGGAGGGAGTGTTACTCCTCCTGCATGGCGGATTCCCAAAAGGGATTTCTAGCAGCCTCACCATAAGACTGTGGATTGGAAGACTGAACTAATAAAAGATGCCTGAAGGGAAATGGTTCAGTGGCAGTGAGTGCAATAGGAATCTCCTCAAAATTAGATCGAGTCCTCCTAGTATCGGTTGGATCACCAATGAGATCCCCTACATCCTGAAGAGTAATATGTGCCCACTTGGGCCTTTTCTCTGGCTATGCAACTGCATCTAGATGCTCTGACTCTACATCTGACTTTACTAACTCTGAATCTTAATCATCTGAGTCTTCTAAATCAGAACTCTCATCTGAATAAGAGTCTGCATGTGCATGCTCATCATCTCAGATAGGTTGAAGAGTCAAGGTGTCTGCATGCGACTATTGAGGTACAAGCGAGACACTTTCCTCAAATTGGACACTACGCTCAATGATGAGCTGGTCCGAGGAAATATCAATAAGACAATATCACTTCACACCATCAGGGTATCCAACAAAAATGCACACAGTGATCTGTGGATCAAGTGCCTTCCTCTTTTCAGAGGGAATCTGGGCCCATGCACATGAACCAAAAATGACAAAGTGGGTCACTTCTGGTTTGAGGCTGCTCCAAGCCTTGTAGGGGGTCTTATCCTTGACAGATCTATGAGGATATATATTTTGGATGTATGTTTCACAGTTAAGTGATTTGGCCATAGTCTCTGTGGTAATGACTTTGCATGGAGCATGCAAGATGTCATCTCCTTTAGAGATCGGTTTTTCCGCTCAGCAACTCCGTTTTGCTGCGGAGTGTAGGGAACTGTATGCTGCAACTGAATCCTTGTCTCCTGAAAAATATTATGGATATCATGATTTACATACACTCCTATTATAACCCTAAATTGCACCACACATGATTACCTGGCATTAGGCCAACTCATATCCCTTCATTTCCAAAACATCTGCTAAACAACTCTTTGGAAATCCTCTTGTGTTAAGGCCCACGCGCCCTAACCCATTACTGCATGCATGTGCACGCTGGCTGGCTCACTACAACCCGTGTGTACCTAACAAAGTACAAAAAAAGGAAAGTTGTCGACAGAACAAAAGCTATGGGTTAGTTAACTGAAACTCTCGTCCATGCATGGCCGAGGGTTCGTCCAAAACCCTATCTCCTTCTAGCCTATAAAAGAAGGGGGAGGGGTACCATTTGGAGGAGGAAAAAATATAGCAAAGAAACTCTACCCATTTACGTAATCCATTGTCCCAACCCTTTAGCCTTTCCTCATGCCAAAGGAAATTTAACGCAAATCAGTTGAAGGACAGAAGAAGAGGAGCCCAGGATCAGGTTCAAGGAGCGGTGGCCGGTCTCAGCTTTAATTGTAAGTTGATTCATTTTCAGTAATAAAAAGAATACTTTTCCCGTCCCAATGTATGAATTGTTTTTGATTTGATGAATTTATGCTTGATTTCTAACCCTCGAGTAGAAAAGTAGTAGCATGCATAGTTGTCATTTGTCTTGATTGCAGGTTATCTGTGGAAGGAGCAGCGCAAGCAAGTGGTCAAAGCACAACGAAGGATCTACATCGAACGTCAGTAATAAGGTTGGTGGTTCTCTTCATGAATCTATTGTGAAAGAGGGGTTTTAATCTTGGGTTGTAGGTTAAAAGTAATTTATTTTCGGTCAAAATCTGCATGCAAGTCTGACCCTAGTTTGCTAGTTCGTAGGGTATTTTTCCCAACAACAGAATTGGTGACCATACTGGGGAGAATACTCTTTAGGGTTTCTAGATTTATTTGAGTTTTTGGGTAGATTAAGGATTAKCTTTTCTGTATTCTTTGTCTTYTTTTTTTTCTGTAAGGTATGAGCTAGAAGGGAGCCTGGTTCTTCATACCAGTTTTCCCTGACTTTTTCTTAACGACAGTTGTCGGCACACACAGAGGTACACGCGGCCTGTAGAAGGCTTGCACGCGTGTACCCGTGCCCTATCCTCTTATAGCCTATGTGTGAACACTAGCTGTAAAGATAGCAGTAGCGTGTAGGATTTCAGAGAACTTTAGAGGCAGTCCTCCTCTTCTCTATCAGAATTATACATTCTCATGGGGTTTTCTAGAATCCTGTCTGAGTCTTGCTGGTTCATAGTCCTATTTTAGATTGCTTTTTTTGCCTTATTATTCCTTGCATTATTTTTCTTTTCTGTTAGAAAGAGCATCCAAGCCTTTAAGGGACCCTGGTTATCAATACCAGAGGCCTCTTCCTAGTCTGGACTGCCTATTTTCATTTTTGTCTTAGAATTTAGACATACACGCGGCCTATACAAGGTCAGCCCGCGTGTACACGCGTCCTGTTTCAGCTCAGCAAGCGTTCGCACGCGTGCTATTTTAGTGACAGTAGTGTGCTTGACAGGCTACTTTTTGTTCAGGGTGGGGCAGTCATCCCCTCCTTTGATGAGAAGTATTCCTCTTAGGTGTTTGAGTCTAGGGTTGAACAGTCAGTAGGTTAGGTCATCTTACCCTCAGCCTACTTTTTCTTAGTTGATAGTTGACAGAAAATAAAAATAAATAAAAATAAAAAAAATTATGGTTTTTAGACAAGCGTAAGAGTCTTTGTTTTCTTTATTGCCATTTTGTGTCTTTACTCTGATTCTTTGTGATCTGCGCTTTAAGCTAGAATTTGTTTTTCTTGGTTTTGTGCTTGTCGGTATTTTCCCTTTGTTGCTTTACTAGAACTTAAATAAATAAATAAATCTCTTTTCATTTTTCTTCTTTGTTTGAAAAGTGTGTTTCTGCATCATTAGCTAGGGAGAAGTCTTTTATTTCATAAGTTTTTGTAGTGAATTTAGATCATAAGTAGCTCGTAGTCAAGCGAAATTTCTTTAAGTTTGTTGTATAAAATCTTAGAAAAATTGAAAAGAAAAAGAAATCTTTCTTTGTGAAAAGTTGTTGAAATTTTGCATTTAGTAAAAGTCTTTTGTTTCCATATTTTTTCATTTGTTTTTTATTTCATCCTTACACATCATCAGTTTCACCTTCATACCCCTTGACGTAAGATAAATACTTAAAAGCAACGCTAATCTTAAAATATACTAGACTTTTATGTTTGTAGGGTTCACAAACTAGTTCAGGATTAGGGCCTTGAATTAGGTTGGAGAGGAAACTTTTCAAGGCCACTCAAAACCAAACATTAGAGTCTGAGGTAGGGAGTGTCTAAGTCCAGTTTCATGGAAGTTATCTGGGACCCCCCTCTAACACAGGGGATAAACACGAGGTCGCGTGCGAAAAGGTAGCGGAGATAACCCCTCCAAAGCCGGACCAATCGTAGTGGAGAACACATATCGAGGGCTTGTTTTGGGATTCCGTCATTTGCATTTGCCACGGGGCTTCATGGGTCTTGAATCCGTTCGAGGTCCTCATTTGTCTTCTGGAGCATTTTCTCTCGATACCCTTGATAGGTTTCGGGCTTGATACCCTGCTCATTGTGGTCTACTCGACTTTCGACTATACCCTCATGGTGATTGTTCGTGTGTTGGCAACCTAGTTGCCAATATTTTTTAGGGACATACACGAGTGAATATGGGGGTATACTGCGGTACCTAGGACATACATCGGGCCATGTTTTGCAGAGTATACCCAGAGGGTGCTTCCGTGTTCGAGTTGCACTTGCACCGGTAAGTTGCTCTAGTGTTGGTTGTTGTAACTATTCTTCCAACTAGCTTAGTGATTGCTTGTTGTATCTCTTAGGGGATTCTTTTTAGAGTGTGTTACTTTTGAACATGTATAATACATTAGCGTGTCTTGGATATTCTCACACAGTGGAGGATCCCGAGATCCTCCAGTCACGAAGGCTTCTGGGCCCGCCGCCGATTACACTGGAGCCACCGCCGCCACCATTAAGGTGGAAGCTAGACCAACAAGGGTCTTTCGAAGCGACTGGGTTACAAACCTTTGTGCCCGAACAAATCCCAGAGGAATCAATCACCAATATTGTCTCGGTTGAAACCCCAACCATTGATATCTAGGCATCATTTGCTGCACCAATCCAATTTCATGAACGTCAGACAGTGCCTCACACAGCTATGGAAACAAACACTGTTACTTCTTCTGGGAATTCTTCCATTCCCACCATAATTGCTACCACAGGAGAAGCATCTCCTAAATTGATGTCGTCAGTCTGAGCCACCATGGTCTCGGCCACAACTACGTCGCATAGTGGACCGAACCTATCTATGGCAGCGGCCACAACCCCCTTCACACCTAGTGCGACATGCCCTCCATTCTCATACGGTATGCCTAGTTCAGGTACAAGTCCTGCACTCACTTACTCCACTTTACAGACTTTGGGTCTGGGAGAAGGGAGCTCTAATGCTCCTCAGCAAGGTCAAATTGGGGGCACTCCTATCCCTTTTAACACTTTTCCTTACACTGGAGGTCATATCCCTCCTTCGTCCCCTTCGCTTGGTGGTCCGCATCAGCAGTCCACTGGGTAGCCTGCACACACTAGTTTATTTGGAGCTGGGAGTCAAGGAACACCTACACATAGTATGTCGGTAGGTTTGTCACCGTTTTTTTGGAACGGGACATTTGGTAACAACACTTTCTCATCGACCGCTTTCCCGTCTGGGGGCACTCCCATTTTTGGACAGTCTACTCTTGCGCAGGGTACTATTCCTGTGCAGAGGGCACATATAGCAGGACCTTGGAACTCAAGACAAGGATTCATTCCCTCCTCTGGAATGTCGTTCTGGGGTAATTCTTTCCACAGTCAATGGAACCCTAAACAGACTACTATGCCTCTCCCATTAGGACCAGCATGGGGTAATCCATCCCAAATTCCTTCAAACACGATGCATGCCCAACACCCTATGTTCTTTATGGGAAATCATCCGATGATGTCTCCATAGATGCAAAATCCTTACGCTGGTTAGGACCATGGTTTCTACCAGAATCCAGGCCAGCAGCCAAAATTTTTCTGGCAACCTAGTGCCAGTCAAACTCCAAGACCCTTTTTCCCAGGTTATTAGCAGCAACCCAAACTACCATTTCTGGCAACTTTACACTTGCCAGATTTGACAAGGTTGTTAAATGATCCTATTTGTCATGATCCACGTTGGCCTCCTATGCCAATGAAGTTTCCTTCGGACATTCCAAAGTTTGAGGCCAAGCCTAATGAAGATCTAGGTGATCATGTGACTACCTTCCATCTTTGGTGTTCATCTAACTCATTGAAAGATTACTCCGTATAGTTGTGATTGTTTCAACGTACTCTTATCGGGAGTGCCGCAAAATTGTACATCGAGCTCCATCGCTCAAGATACTCTTCTTTTGGCGAACTGGAGATGGCCTTCCTTAACCATTTCCAGTTACCTGTGAGATACGATGCTGGCACAGAGTTGCTCGCCAATTTCGAACAGACAACAACGGACCATATCTCTGATCATATCCGAGAGTGGAGACGTCAGAAGAGTCTAATCAAAGTACCAATCCCACCATCATTCCCACTTAAGTGGTTCCTTAAGTCTTTGGTCCCACAATTATCCAAAGACGTCGCGACTTCTGGAGTTTTCTTCGAAGAAGATGCCATCATGAGGGCTCAACAGTTTGAGCTCATCTATTCTTAGTCTGGTTTATTATACAACATCCTACCGGATGCACCACGATCGATACTAGATAAAACTAGATAGAGAGATGGACCACATGCCGATGGTATTGTTGGTTCAGTACAAACCAAGCCCGCTGAGCAATTGACAAAATAGTTTTAACATTTATCTATACAACACACAGCAGCCAACTAGACTACTGCTTTGGCTGCTCCTCCTACCCAAATGTTGGATGTACACTCCATGCAGTCGACTAACCCAAAGGCCACCCAGCAGCCTGAAGGGAAGAAAAAACAACGAAAGAAGGGTAAGGGGGATAAAAAACCCACTGATAATGCTGGCGAGGACACCACGGAAAAACGAAAGGTGAGGTATCCGTGCAACTTGTGTGCAGAGGACCACCTGACCCATCTTTGTCTTCGACTTGTAGAGGCCTAGAAGTTTGTCACACAGCAACATCAGGCAGTGTTGACTAATCCTTTTAAACATGGGCAAAATTTAACTCAAGCCTCTACAAGTACAGAAGGGGGCAGCCAAGAAACCTGCCCTCCTCCAAACAATCCCTCATCCGCGAACATATACATGGTTAGGGTGATGCTTTCATAATGACTAGAGCGCACGACTATAGTAAACCAAGCACTTCTGAGAAGGGTAAAGAAGCTGAGCTCCCATCTCTTCCTCTACATATCGAGAAAATGTTGGGAGAAATAATGACACGCATTCCAAAGGGTGCATTTAAAAAAGCTTCTCACAACCCAAACGCAAGGGCCGCCCATAATTACTCTGTGGTGGAGGATTTATCACAAACCCCTTGTGCAATGTCTGCTTTGGAGGTCCTTCAAAGCTGCCTTGCTCAGAGGAATGCCTTGTTAACCACTTTGGACTCTACTGAGACTTGTAACCCGGGTACCATCATGTTAGATACAACTAACTTAAAACCTCGTCTGCCTCACCACGTAGTGTTTCAGATAGTAGTGGCTCATCCCACAGAAACTTTTACATGGAATATCTTTCGCACGGTGGTCGATGAGGGTGCCTCGACATGCGTTATGTCGTTAGTATGTTGGAAGGCCATTGGCCAGCCCACTTTGTCTCCTTCACCTACTCTCCTCACTGCTTTCGATGGTCGTTCTTTCCGACCACATGGCATCGTTCCTTCTTTCCCTGTGCAGTTAGGAAGGAAGACCGTGTGCGTCGAAGTAGAGGTAGTCGATGCTCCCCTCGACTATAACCTCTTGTTAGGATGGAGTTGGACTTATGCTATGCAAGCTATGGTTGCTACAATTTTCCGAGTCTTGTTGTTTCCACATGAGGGCTGGATAGTGACCATTGATCAACTTTCTTTCTCCCGACCTGACCCAGCTTTGGGGGCATCCACGGTCCCCATGATTTATAATCCTCAACCAAGTGTCGTTAACGTAGGAGTTGGTTTGTGCCCGTCCTTGATGGGTACCTTCGATTACCCACCTCCTCGTGACGATGTCAAATTTATATCTAATCACCATAAGGTTGAGATTTTTCAAGTTTCGTCATTCCGCATGACTTACTTTGAGGATCCTTGGATTCTTCCTTCCCCTTCAGCCATGATGGATGAGACAGGGCACCCCGGCATGTCCATGCCCTTATCGACCGCTGAGGTAGTGTACTCTTTAGTCCAGCAAGCCTCAGCTAACCCTAATCCGACTCCGGCACAAGAGTTGGATCCACTTCTAGAGACTATCTGGGCTCAGGGTTCTCTCGCTAACGTCGATTCGCTAGACTTAGTCTTGCCTTCTGACGAAGCAATAATCGAAGCAATGACTAGTCCGGACAAACCTTGGGAATATCTTCATCACAGATCATATTTCCTCCCAGAATTAAGCTGAATCGAAGCAGGAGAATTCACCGTTACCATGACGGGAGATCATTCATGTCCTATTAATCTCTTAGCTACACAGGAAATCTATGCTGAGGGTAATATGGAGACTATCACCAAAACTATACCTATCAACATCTCCCAAACCCCTGGCATCATGGAGAATGTCTTCGTCAAAGTGGATTGCTCCCCCGAAGAGATTTAAATTTACACAGATCTTTTCAAAGAATTCTGTGACGTTTTTGCCTGGTCTTATGAGGAAATTCCAGGTATCAATCCAAAAATAGTTGAACATGAAATCACAATGTATCCTGATGCCAAGCCCGTTCGACAAAAACTTCGTCCAGTCAATCCTAACAAAGCAGTAGCCATCAATATTGAGGTTGAGAAATTTCTAAAGGTAGGTTTCATTTATCCTATTCATTTGACTCAATGGGTGTCAAACCCCATGCCGGTCAATAAAAAACAAGGCACGATTCGTGTATGTACCGATTTCGGTGATTTGAATAAGGCATGTCCCAAAGATAATTTTCCAGCACCATTCATTGACCATATCATTGATGAATGTGCCGGTTGTGAAGCCTTTTCGTTCATGGATGGTTTTTCAGGATATAATCAAACCTGAGAACCAACACAAAACGGCATTCATTTGTCTGTGGGGTACATTCGCATATCGTAAGATGCCTTTTGGCCTTAAAAATGCTGGAGCCACATTTCAGTGGGCCATGTCTTTTGTGTTTCATGACCTCAAGCATATAGTCGAGGCCTATCTAGATGATTTAGCATCACGCTCTCGCAAGTGAACGGATCATCCCACGCACCTTAGACTAATCTTTGAACGTTGTCGCTACTTCAGGATTCGCTTGAATCCAAACAAGTGTAGCTTATGTGTAACATCATGGCATTTGTTAGGTTTCATTGTATCAACAACAGAGATCATGGTCGATCCTCTTAAGGTGGAGGCAATAATCCAGTTGCCCCCCCCACGCACGATCTTACAACTTCAGAGTCTACAAGGCAAGGCAAACTTCTTATGACGCTTCATCGCCAACTATGCTGAAATCACCAAGGGACTTATGCGTTTGCTAAAGAAAGACGCTCCCTTTTTCTGGGATGAAGCCGCTCAACGCTCTTTCAATGCATTAAAACACGCCCTCACAACCGCACCTCTGCTATGGCCACCTAACTATAACAAAGATTTTTTATTATATCTGGCTACCGCAGAGTCAACCATAGGTATGGTTTTAGTTCAAGAAGACGATTTGTTGTCAGAATACGTGATCTATTACCTGATTCGAGGCCTCGTAGAACCGGAATTTAATTATTCACATATCGAAAAACTTGCATTGGCAGCAATTCATGCCGTTCAACGGTTCCGTCACTATGTTCTGTTTCGTAAGACCACCGTAATTTTTGTCGTGAATCCATTCCAGTACATGTTGACATGACAAGTTATAGGTAGAAAAATCAATAGATGGATAGTCATCCTCCAAGAGTTTGACTTAGACTTCGTTTCAGTGAAGTCCAAAAAATCACTGGTCTTCGCAGAGCTTATCTCAGAACTTCCAGTTGAGACAGGTGACGTTGTGCCTGAGGAATCGCCTATCCAGGGGGATATGTTTTTGATAGCATCTTAAGACCCATGGTATGGAGATATACTTATCTATCTCCAGACTTTGAAGTGCCCCACCTCTGCTTCTCGTGACGAGCGTCGGCGGATACGCCATCAGGCTAAGAATTATCTCATACTCGATGATATGTTGTATCGGAGAGGTGTAGACTGCATATTGCTTCGATGTCTCACTCATGAGGAGGTCGTCATAGTGCTCAAAAAATTTCATACTGGAGCTTGTGGCGGTCATTTATCTGGGTTGGAAATAGCCCAAAAGATTCTACAAGTAGGTTACTTCTGGCCATCCATGCCAAGTCTTCTCTCGGAAGATGAGGGCACATCCCACTCCTATGTTTCCTGTCATCACATTTGGTCCCTTCACTAAGTGGGGGATTGATTACACTACATGCAACCCCCCTTCAGCAAGGGGGCACTGCTATATCATCGTAGCTGTCGACTACTTCACTAAGTGGGTCGAGGCTATGCCAATGTTTAAAGATGATGGAGAGACTGCAACTCTCTTCTTATTCAACCAGATCATAGCAAGGTTCAGCGTCCCAAGAGAGATTGTCACTGACCATGGCAGTCACTTTCAGAACCAAATGATGACCGAATTAACATCAAAGCTTGGGTTATGGAAGGAACATTCATCACCTTGCTACCCCCAAGCCAATGGGCAGGTGGAAGCTGTAAACAAAACTCTTAAGAGGATTCTACAGCGAACTATCAACTCAGCCAAGTCAAATTGGCATTTGATGTTATACTCAGCATTATGGGCTTACCGAACATCTGTTAAGACTGCAACCAGTTTCTCACCTTTCCAACTCATTTTCAGGTTGGAGGTCGTCTTGCCCATCGAATGTCAAATCCCATCTCTGAAATTGGCAGTACAGTTATTGCCAAACACTTCTCCAATTGAAGAACAGTTAGTCTACCTTGAGCAGCTTGATGAGCAGTGTTGTGATGTGGCCCTAGCCAACAAGGCTCACAAACATAAGGTCAAGTGTCAATATGATAGGTTCGTTCATCCTCGGATTTTCTCTGAAGGCGACCTTGTCCTGGTCTATGACCAAGACAAGGACCCCTTGGGGATAGGAAAATTTAAACCCATGTGGTTCGGACCCTTCATTATAAAAGAGGTTTTAAAAAAGGGCTCTTATCATTTGGTTTATTTTGAAGGGAATGCTTTGGCGGAGCCTAGAAATGGGCTCTACCTCAAGAAGTATTACTCATAGACAAGTCACTGTGGGTAACTTTTTGTAACATATGTATAGTCTTTGTACTATTACTTTTTTATGTTTCTTTTAAAAGTGTTATGGATGTGTCATTGATGTTATCTTTCATCAATATGGCAGATGTCAAGTGAGTCCGAGGTGTTCGTTGGGTATGCGGACAGTGCTAGTCGACACACATGGAGGCTTGCCTCCGCAGCTTGGGTAATCTTTACACCACAGGGTCAGTTGTTATCTTCCGGAGGTAGATGCTTAGGTGACACCACAAATAATGTCACTGAGTATAGTGCAATTATTGAGTTTCTTCGTGACGCCTTGTCATTGGGTATCTCTCATCTCCGGGTCTATCTCGACGCTCAACTGGTTGTGTCGTAGCTAAACAGAATATACCGGGTTCATGATCCAAATTTACACCGATGATTCCTTAGGGTACGTCTCTTAGAACGAAACTTTGATTATATTACATATTTTCATGTTCCTAGGAGATTAAACCAAATTACAGATACTCTAGCTAATCAAATTTTAGATTGGCATCTTGCCCACATATAAAAGAACATGGACATAAACATGTCAATACATTTTTGCACACAGAATCCATAAGACGCAAAAAAAATAAAAACCATATATAAACATCATAAAATACTCAGAGTACATAGGTGGATGTAAGCGCCTCAAAAATGGGAACAGTAACGAGTCACCGGGCTTATGCCCTCAAAAAATATATACAAGTAGGTGCTCATGGAACATAAAGAGTCTAAATCTATTCAGGGTCTATGGGCCCTGTTATAATCATCTACAGCACGGGCTAAACGCCTAAACAATCAGACCCATGTCCAAGGTGCCCCCACAACATGAGGCTGCATGGATGGTGGCAGGTCCTCTATCTCTACCATCGGAACTGTGCGAGTGAGCACAGTGAAGTTCCACTCAACTCGTCTAAGGACCCTCTCGGCCTCTCCGGCTGAAAGGTTCCCTGCTACTGCTGCTCCCCCAGCGGCGGCAGCCATGGCCTCTGGCCGTGGACGACGCCTGTTCCGTGCATAGTCGGCAGGTCGCACGGGTCCCACATCTGCATACAAAAAACGTATTTGTCAAATACTCTGGCACACAAAAAAAAGATATATATAACAAAAAGACATAAAAATTACATATGCAAACAAAAAAACTACAAAGGTGGAGACTTACCCATCTCCCCTCGCTTCTCACCAGGAGGCA
This sequence comes from Picea mariana, assembly GCA_032191745.1. Lineage (NCBI taxonomy): Eukaryota > Viridiplantae > Streptophyta > Pinopsida > Pinales > Pinaceae > Picea > Picea mariana. The sequence continues at coordinate 461,959 of JASDQU010100872.1, forward strand.
CGGGTATCTCTAGATCTCTAGAGAAATCTATCACTGCATACAGGTAGTCCTCGATAACTGGGATATGTCATGACAGCCAAGCAAAGAAGTCATCATCGAAGGACTCAACAGTCCTTCCACCACCCTATCACAGCAGTAACACTGGCCATCTACACACTGCAGGGAAAGAGGCCAGATGTCCTCGTACTACAACCCGAGGGCTGAATCATGAAATTCTCTCAAAAAAGAACGAACACAAGATGGTCCTGAACCCGAAGTTCCTTTGTGTCCATTGTTGGCAATCTGTCAATTGCCTCTTCATGCACTCAAGCAGTGTGGTACTCCAATCAAAAATTTGTGCATTCATGCACTGGATGGCACAGTTCATCTGTGTGCGCGATTCCTGATGCACATCTGCTGAGCCGGTAATCCGCCTAATCAGTAACAATATAGTCTGTAGTGCTAAGTTGGTAATCTTGCTAATGGGTACCTGGGAACCCGCACGTTCGGTCCCAACCTCACAGTGCTCAGCTATCAACTCCGAGATCTTGCTCGGCCCTGCAGGAAAAATCTAGAAGTTGACTGGTTCCCCTCTCCTTGAGAGGCCAATTAGAAAGTAAATGTCCTCGGTGGTGGGCACCAATGATTGCCCCTCTAGCATAAATGCCTCTACATCAGGATGCCAGTAATCAATCAAATCATTCAATAGCCTTGGTTGTGTGCGCATAAATGGACATAAAAATAATTTGAGTAAACCGCATTGCATTAATATGGCCACAACATTCGGATCTGCAGCAACCAACTCATTGATTGCCTCATGCTCCCTTTCCCTCCACTGGACATACATCCTGCTAACACAACAAGGTAAAGGAGGGTCAATAATTCTTTTTAATTTTCTTTTCCATCAATAAGGGGGGTACACGTGGGCTGTATAGGTGACAGTCGCATGTACACGCATGCAGGCTTTACTCTACACGCGTGTACATGCGGCCTATCTAGAGACAACCCGCGTGTACCTAGGGCCGACCTTTTTAAGGTCGACGCCCACCCAAAAAATAAATTAAATGACTAAATTGAAGTATTGAATAGCTAGATAAGGGAGTTTGTACTTACTTGGTCCAAGCAGAAGTTCGTTTCGTCCACTGTAGCTCCCGGAATCACTATCTTTGGCAAAGGGGGTCTTTTGGCTCCAGAGTCAATTTCCAAATCAGCAATGGTGATAATGAGATGCCAGCTTCTATTTATAGACTTTTTGGCCTCTTTTTGTCATTTTTTTGGCCCCCCTTATCAGTTTCTTTACACCAAAATCCATTTAGAGTGATCCCAGAGTTATTTGGGAGGGATTTGATCAGGTATTGGGACAATTTTTTTTGAGTTTCGAAAATATATTGACGGTCCATAAAAAAAAAAAAAAATCAAAAATCAACTTGAGCATATAGGTTAGGATACCACCCCATTTTTTTCATCTTGTTGCCTTTTTCTTATGCTATAGGAAAGATCCCATTAGGTTGTGACACAGAATCGTCATATTTGCTCTAGAAGTGTCGCGACTTGGTGGTAGAGCTTACCAGAACATGGATGCCCTAGGTAGTTCTTGGTTGCATTATGGGGTCCATGCCATTTCTAAAAACACTATAGGCTCGGGAGTCCGTATAGTCTTTCCTGAATACGAGTTCGAGCCTCATTTGCATGAGTCTTTTTTCACGCTTTGTCTTACCCTCAGGACTCCCAAAACATAACGGGTCTCCTTTTAAGCCCTTTTCAGACCCTCTAAAAATGAAAAGATTGTTGAGCGATCTTGTGACCATTCACGCTCGTTAAACTGAAATTTGAAGTCACGTTTGTCCGGCGGTAGTCTACCCCTTTTTCGGTCTAGATGATCAACTGTACGAACAAAGGTATACTCTATCGAATTCCCTTTCTTTAGAAAAGTACTATCAAGTATAATTTTATTCCTTTTTCAGGCCTGAAGGACTAAATTTACGAAAAAGAAACCCCCACGGAGTCCATAGTTAAGCTCTTTTCAGAATCCCTAAAATTGAAAAGATCACCGAGTGACCTTATTCTTTCACACTCGTTAAATTGGTCCAAAAGAATATTCCTGATGGAGTCCATAGTTAATCTTTTTTAAGACTCCTTAAAAGTGAAAAAATAGCCAAGTGATCTTGTCCTTGTCACACTCATTAAAATGGTTTTGAATTGACGTCTAATCGGTGCTAGTTTATCCCTTTTTCAAACCAACTAGACTATTGTCGAAAAAGGTATCCCAGCGGAGTCTCCTTTTATGTTTTTTCAGACTCTCTAAATATGAAAAACCACCAAGATTACCTTCTCTAGGCTCGTTAAACTTACATCGAAGGACGTTACCATTGTGTGTTTTATCAACTGCATTTGCATACCTTATCCACCAGCCTTGTGATAGTTTGCTTCTACGTCTTAACACCTTTGGCCACCAGAGGATTTTTCCCGAGTATCATTTTACCAGAACATTAGTCTTGTCCTTGTCTTGTATGTTTGCAGTACTCGTTCCTCCATTGTAACGTAATATTCCTTTATTCTTTTTCAAAAATTATCAAAAAGAACCAAAAAAAAATCAAATATACCCCAAAAAGAGGATGGAAAAAGTATTTTCTTTATTGGCAGCATAATGAGTCGCCCTTGGATAAAGCACATCTGTCTGTTTGATCATCAAACTATGGGATGTAGTACGACCTTAGGAATCTTTTCTCACTATACAGAGTTGTGTCCTCCACCGTTTGGTTACTCTTCCAAACATATGGAGAGTTTGCGTTGCCTCCTACTTCGTAGAATTATGATTAACATATATGTTGCCTGAGTCTTATCATTTGTCGTGCTATTGTCCAAGGGAAGTTTGTCACTAAGCCTGAGTCGGACCCTCTGCAATATGTCTCTTGTCCTCATACCCGGCCATCCTGAACGTCCAATCAAGTCCTTGTTCGAAATCACTGAAGTCTTCAGTCCGATCATCAAGATTATCAAGTCCATAACCGACGAGTCATCGAAGATGTCTGGGTAGTGCAGTCGTACACTCATATTACACCCCTACCCGAGTTTTAGAAGATTTTGAAGTTGTTGCTCGAGCTCTGAAGTACAACCATCAGGCCGAATTATCTTCTAGAAGATGGGTACTCTATATGGATATCTTTTTGATTTCGAGATGTAGCTTCGTTGTGTATTATTCGCGGCTACTCTTTATAGTTATTTCACATGGATCTACAGTGTATTTGATTGGTAGCCATGGTTCTATTTTCTCCTGAGCATGGGTATGCCTGCCTCGGTGAAGACATTTGTTATTTTGCAGATAGCACCTCCTGTTTCCTGATCCTTGGTCTCACTCATTCATCACATCAGTAAAGATTGGTAATGTATTTCAGCCATCAGATGCTCTTCTGACCTCACACATTAGGGGGCATTTTTTATAACCCTAAATTGCACCACACATGCTTACCTGGCATCAGGCCAACTCATATCCCTTCATTTCCAAAACATCTGCTGAACAACTCTTTGGAAATCCTCTTGTGTCAAGGCCCACGCGCCCTAACCCATTACTGCACACGTGTGCACGCTAGCTGGCTCACTACAACCTGCGTGTACCTAACAAAGCACAGAAAAAGGAAAGTTGCCGACGGAACAAAAATCTATGGGTCAGTTAATTGAAACTCTCGGCCATGCATGGCCGAGGGTTCGTCCAAAACCCTAGCTCCTTCTAGCCTATAAAAGAAGGGGTAGGGGTACCATTTGGAGGAGGAAGAAATATAGCAAAGAAACTCTGCCCATTTACGTAATCCATTGTCCCAACCCTTTATCCTTTCCTCATGCCAAAGGAGATTTAACGCAAAGCAGTTGAAGGACAGAAGAAGAAGAGCCCAAGATCAAGTTCAAGGAGAGGTGGCCGGTCTTAGCTTTGATTGTAAGTTGATTCATTTTCAGTTATAAAAAGAATACTTTTCCCATCCCAATGTATGAATTGTCTATGATTTGATGAATTTATGCTTGATTTCTAACCCTCGAGTAGAAAAGTAGTAGCATGCATAGTTGTCATTTGTCTTGATTGCAGGTTATCTGTGGAAGGAGCAGTGCAAGAAAGTGGTCAAAGAACAACGGAGGATCTACATCGAACATCGGTAATAAGGTTGGTGGTTCTCTTCATTCATCTATTGTGAAAGAGGGGTTTTAATCTTAGGTTGTAGGTTAAAAGTAATTTATTTTCGGTCAAAATATGCATGCAAGTCTGACCCTAGTTTGCTAGTCCGTAGGGTAGTTTTCCCAACAACAACTCCTTCGTTATCAGTTCGAAGGACTTTGATCTTCTTTCTGGACTGTGTCTCAACCAAGGCTTTGAAATCTTTGAGGTGTTGAAAGACCTCGGATTTTTTCTTGAGTAGGTAGATCCATGTAAAACGTGAGAAATCATCAACAAAAATGAGAACAAACCTCGCTTTGTTGATTGATGGATGCAGAAAAGGACCCATGAGGTCACTGTGGATCATATCTAAAGGTGCGAAAGCTCGTCGAGACTTTCCTTTGTCGAATTTCTCTTGAGGGTGTTTTCCAAGAACACATCCCTCACATACTCCCTTGGAGAAATGGATGTCTGGTAGACCATCAACTAATTTGTTCTTTCTAAGTTTTTGCATGTATCTGAAATTCAAATTTCCAAACCTTTCATGCCATATCCTACTACTTTCATCAGCATGAGTAAGCAGTAAAGCAAAATCAAGTTCAATGAATTCAGAAAAAGTATACAATCTAGACTGATGATTTACCTCACCGGTAGCAACCCTGGAATTGGTTTGCATGTCGTAGATGTCCACAGAATTTGGTGTGAATATGAATTTATTTCTGGTTCTGGAATTCATCATATGATACATGGAGAGGATATTAACAAAAATCTTGGGAACATACAGCACATTCTCGAAGCTTTCGTTGGTGAGTTCAATCCTTCCTTTATCGTTTACTTCGACAGAAGAGTTGTCCACCATCAGAATAGGAGGAACTTTGCATGCATCCAATGAAGAATAGACTTCTTCTGAGGAGGCCATGTAATGTTAAGCTTCTGAATCTATGATCCAAGCATCGGGAGAGAAGTTGATGGCAATCAAGGCATGGATAGAATTGCCTTTCCTGGAATTCAGATCTTTTGGCTTCTTCTTCTTGGCACCTTTGGGGATGAAATCTCCAAGGTTGTTTTTCTGAAGTATTTGAGACATCATATCTATTTTTTTTTGCATGCATGTGGATTCCAAATGGAATCCTTTGTGACAGTACGTGCATTTCTCCCCTTTCATTCCATTTTCCCCTTTGGATCCAAAGGCATCGGTGAAGGGCTTTGTGTACCCTTCCATCTTCGGATGTGCATGATATTTTTGTTTATCTTTATCTTTATATTTCTGATATTTGTGGCTTCCATAATGCACAGTGAGTTCATGCACCCTTGGGCCTTTGATTGTGCCCTTGTTGATGAGCTTGGTTTGCTCTTGTGTCATGGATTCGATAAAGTCCTCAAGAGAAGGCATCTCCTAGGTGGCTCCAGAGGTGAATCTGACAGTATGGAATGTGGATACGAATACAGATAATTTGGTACCAATCTTGGAGAGAATGGTGAGAACCATTTTTTTCTCCTCCGTCGATTTATCAACCCTGCAAGCTTTGAGTTGCGACAGTAAATCCTTGAATTTTGTAAAGAAATATTGGATATTGTCGAAGATTTTTGGATCTAATGTGAGTAGATCCACCTCTATCATGTGTCCCCTCATCTCATCATGTTTTCCAAAAATCCCTTCCAAGGTTTTCCAAGCTTCATTGGGAGTCTTACAAGAAGATATGTGAAAAAGGAGATCGGGAGAAATAAGACTACAAATTGTTTTGAGTGCCTCATCCATGCGATTTAAGTACTTGGATTTTTCTATGGCTGATGTCAGCTCTGTATATGTATTCATGGTTAACCTGTACAACCCTCTATATCATAGATGTATGGATATTTTCTCCTTCCATGAAAAATAGTTGTAAGGTGTAAGAATGAATTATTTTTGGAATTCCATCTTTCCGTTGTCTTCAATCTTTTGTACCTGCAAAACATTTTGGTGTAGATTTTGCTTAGCAGTCCATCGGCTCTGATACCATGTAAATGTGTTGAAACTTCATAGAATATATCTAGATAAACAATTATACACACATTTGCAGAGAGAATTTGAGAAAGAATAAGAAGGATAGAAAGAATGAAAGAATTCTCATTAATTGTTATGAATAATGAATAATTTACACATGATATACTCTGTATAACTCAATGAGTTCGAATGGAGGATAACCAATGCACCAAATTGGTGGTATAGAGTGATATGGACACACACCGGTAGTTATGGGAGTGAACCACCACTTATTCTAGTCTCTTAGGCAGTTATGGGAGTGAACTGCCACCTAGTTGAGTTAACTAGTCAACTAGTCTTCAGTTAATTGAATGAACAAAGAGTAGTGAGGAGTTAAATTAGGGAATAAAGGCTAATGATTCACTTTGGTGATGATACCAAGGCAATGTCGAATTATCATGGTGATGATCCCAATGTTGCATGGTGACAAAACCAATGCAGCATCTAAACTCAACTCAACTAGTCAAACTGAAGTGTCAATTGAAAGAGAATATTCTCCAGGTGGAATATTCTCCCCTAAATTATAGGAGACTAGATAATGACTAATTATAACTAATAAACAAGGAGAAACCTTAGTAAAAAAAAAATCCTAGGTGTGTGTGAAGTAACTCCAACACCAGAACTTTGGAGGTATCCATAAGGAGAGAAAAGCATCTTATGAGCAGAGCAAAGGGAGTCCAATCTTTCAAAAGACTTGGAATGAATATATGAAGGGTGGGAAAGAGAAAAGGAAAAATATTTTAAGCCACCATTTTCCAAGAACAAATCCCAAGAAAATCAGCAAGGATAGCCAACCAAAAATGATCACAAGACAACAGATTCATTTGGGAAAATTCCAAGGAAGAAGCCAGTACAATGTTGGGGATGTGAGGGAAATAACTTGTATAGAGACTTCCCTCACAAAGACGAAATAAAGAGGACTTTCTGCAAAATTTAGGAGGTTTAAATGATTGATTATATTGTAGGAATCATTCCAAGTATTTATGCATCCATGGACAACAAGAAAGCAGAATATCAATCCCCCCAGATTGAAGTGGAAGGTAAGATTGATAACCAGCCCATAATCATTTTAATTGATTTTGGAGCTAGCCATAGTTACATAAACTCTAACATTTTTTAAATATTTCACTTTCAAAGGAGTAAGCATAAGAATCTTGGTTAGTTTAGTTAACCACAGGGGATAAAAGGAATATTAATGAGTTGGTTAAATATTGTCCAATAGACATGAATGGTCTCAACACAAAGGTGGATGTGAAATTCATACCAATGGGTTCATATGACTATCTAATTGGCATGGATTGGCTGGAAAAACACAATGGTTTCCTATACTATTATAACAAGACCATAACTTGTCTTGATGAGCATGAGTAGCAAGGGAAATTTCAAGGCATTCCAAGAGTTGTAGTCATTAGAGAAATTTCATCCATGCAACTGAAAAAGAGTTTCCGGAAAGGATGTAAAATTTTTGCATCCCATATGTGATGACACTCATTATTGTACATTCTAAAGGCTCATCTTTGACATAATTTTCCACCACAAAATGACTTAATGTTTTCTTTTGACCATATTTAATAGTCAGTCATGGGTATTTTATATGTTTCTTAATGAATGTATGATTGAGGTGTATTTTTATGCATAATATACATTTTTGCAATAATGTTTTTTGAAAAATACACGTGTTTCACCAACTAGGTCGAACTGCAAGAGTCAATGGCACTAACCTCTTAGAAACAAGGGATTTTGTCCCCTCGAGTGAGTTGTCAGCCAAAAATCAATGTAAATTGTCTACACCTACCTCCAAGAGCACTCCTTGTGCATCTATGACCACTTATGATCAACAACAGTTCAAAAATACAGATGTAAAGGTTTGTGATCCCTCATTTACTCATCACTCTCCTTGATTTAGGATGGGAGCTTGAACTCTCTAGTTATATATAGGCCTCTAGTCTAAGTGAGGGGGATATATAACAATTTTTTGGATAATAATTATATGGAGATGTTCTACAGTACTTTTTGTTGAATACTAAAAATGTTGATGCTCCTGATGTACTACTGATATTTATGAAATAAAATGGTTTTTCCTTCAGTCCCTTACAGTTTCTTTTAGGTTCCTTGTCCTTCTTGGGTAGGGCCCATCCAAGAGGGCTCAAGGACCCTTTTTACTATTTCCGTAGGTTTCATGCATATTAGTTGGTGCTTAGATAGTGTTTCATTCTCTATTGAAGTTAGATTTAGCTTTGCGTTATAAATTTCCATTTCTACTAAGGTTTGAACTAACTGGTCAATTGTAGAAACATCTTGTAGAAATGTTCAATAACCTTTTGGAGCACTCCTAAGTGCCTCCTAGGGATAAGAACCATAGATTCACTTCATTTATTTTATATTCTAGATTTGTCAATTCTTTTAAAGAATTACACTACCTTTTTAGACTTCATTTTTCTTCATGTAGGAGTATCATGTAGAAATTGTGCAGATCCTGTAGAAATGCATGGTTCCTATAGAAATATCCTGTAGGTTTGTTTTAGCTTCAGATTTTGACTTAGTCTAATCTTATTTTCCTGAAAATATAAACAAAAATAAAAGAACATTTATATTGATAATGATCAAGTGGTTAGATTGTTTTTTTCATGCATTAGTGTAGTTTCATTTCCATTACATTTTTGTTGTCATAGTTTACAGATTTACTTCTATCACAATTCTTTATCATAATCAGATTAGATTCATGTTTTTATTTAGTTTAACTTTTTTGATTCAATAATATTTTATGCAATAGAATAAGTTCTTTTCATGCACTTTAGATTAGCTGTACTTTCGAATTGGTGTGTTTCCTTCAAATAAATTAGTTCATAACTTCTTTTTGACATTTGATTTCCTACACATTTCCAACCTTTGATCATTTTCAACCCTTTGCTACTGACAATTGCATATTGCACAAACAGTGAATAGCACCTCTTAAGTTTGTACAAACCCCAGGTTGACAAATAAACTACGAGACCAAGGGTACAATAAATAATTGTTTCTATTCCTAGGACCATTACTTTTTAGCATCGTTGCTAGGGAGGTTTTGAAGTTTTGCATGGCCTTTTATTTTTCTTTGTTTTCTTTTGTGTGACTTGGAGGAGTAAAAAGGATACCTCAGTCACAAGGCCAACCTCGCTATGGAGTTTTTACAGTGTAAATATCAAAGTGATTTCACTTCGTGTAATTATTGATAGTTCCTTGTCGCACTCTCTTTTTTCATTAAATATCAGGAAAAAAAAAATTCACTTACTTTTGATTTCATGAATGACTAGACCTACACATAGGAAATGAAAAAATTTACCAAAAATCCCCACCAAAAAAAAAAGGTCCAAGCAATCCAAAGATTGGTCCTAAAACACTAGAAAGTTTCTTGGAAAGGGAAGCTATAGAGTTTGAGAATCTTTCAGAAGAGAGACATTCCTCACCTCATGTCATGGCTTGTGAATAATAAATATTTGAGTTCCATGTTCATGAATCTGATGGACAATCCAAGATGAAAAATATTAATCTTTCTGCTTTACCTCATTTTCATGGGCTTGTCTATGAATATCCTGACACTTTCTTGTTTTATTTTTCAATTATATGTAGGACATATGATTATACCACTAATGAACAAAAGATCAAAATTTTTTCTTCTACCTTGAAGGATTCATCTCTAACATGGTTTCTGAGTTTGGAAGGAAATAGTATCACAGCTTGGGATCAAATGAAAAAAACCTTCAGTGAAAGATACAAAGACTAGTATAGATCAAGAGATACAAAGGATGATATTTTCTTAATGACACATGGACTTGATGAATCTCTAGAATATTTTGAAGAAATATTTCAACTAATCTAAAAGAGAGATCAAAATTGAACTATAAATGAAGATTCACTCAAGCTTGTCTTACTCAGAGGAGTAAGAAAAGATCTGATGGAAAAAATGAATCTCCTATCCAATGGAGATATCTAACAGTTGGACTATGATGATATCAAAACAATATTCAAGAACCATTCAAGGTGTTGGAGAAATCATTTTTGGGAGTGAGTGCAGTAACCAAGGAAACATGGAACAAAGGGAACAACGTGCATCAGAAAAGAAGGAATACCAGTGCAATAAAGGGAAAAGGAAACAGCACACGATAGTATTTTTGGAAATTTGACATATATGTGGACATACCTAGCCATGTTAGGGTAAGGGTTTTGGAGTCATTATGTCAGGGTTTTAACCCATTTTTGTAGTATAAATAAGTGTATAAGGGATATTGAAGGAGGATCTTTATATTTTGTGTGGTATATTTATGATCTTATTCTTGGTATCTTTTAGTGTCTTTTTTGAGTCTGGTTTTTTTTTATGGTTGAGAGCTACGGAGCTCGAACGGAGTTGATGTAACTAAGGGTCAGGTCATAAGTTGTGGAGCTTAGTGAGACCTTGGTTAGACTCAGCATTATTCATATATCCTATGATGTAATCCACGTAGTGCTATTTTGATGAAGAAGAAGAAATAAAAAGAAGATCAATGTGGATGTAGCCCCAAGGGGGTGTGAACCATGGTAAAACATTGTGTTTCAATGTGTCTAAATACTTTTGTTATTTCTGCAATTATGGTTAAATTGTTAGATGAATGAATGGTTTTTTTTTACAGTGTGCACTAGAATATGTATGCAAAAGGAATATTATGAATGAATGAAGTAGTGGATCTAATGAATGGTAAGATAGAATGCACTTCTAAGTATAAATAGAAGTAAGAAGAACACCCCAAATCCCATAAACCATATCAGGTGAGACTACATTGTGCACTCTGTGCATGGTGTAGCCTTCTGGTTTACCAGAAGGGACAATGCTGAAAATGGTTTTGTTGGAAAACTAAGGTAGAACCCAGGTCAGCCCATACATCCAACAAATGGTTTCATTGTCGGCTGGAAATAAAAAGGACAACTTGGAAGGGGTTTGGTGGAGAATATGCAGTGGTAGAAAGGGATGTTCAATCCATGGAATCCTATGAAGAAATATCTTGAAAGATGGTTGGAGACAAAGCAATGACAGTTCACACAGAAAGATAATAAGGGTTCCAAGTATACACCGCGCCAGTACCTGCAAAGGTATGTGTTTACTGATTTACATGAAGCATATTTCTGTTATTTTCCAAAGTTATTACATGAGTGGATATTGAGTTTGAAAGATACCCATATGACTAATCGGATCAGGCCAGTAGAGTGGACTACTGAAAATATTGCACAATTGGAAAGGGTTAATAACAAATTCGCATGAGCAGTAGATTTCTGGTTAGACAATATTATTGTAAGGTTTATCACTGATTTTGCAGTAGATACATCGAACTCATATACTACAGAGAAGGATTTCTTGAAGGGATCGAGATGGAGGTACATCATGTCACTCTACACATCGATCAAAATATTATTACATGATAAAGGTGTGATGACCATGGAATCGAACAACTAAATCACTTTGTGCGCATGGGGGAGTTGGGGGAAGAACTAAGGAATATATGAGAAATGGACAAGGCTCGAGAGAGTAGCTAGAAGAATGAAGAAATGGACCCCATCATGATGGATGATGAACAAACCAGGAAAATCATAAGGGCCTCTTGTGTGATGCGCAACATATGACCCTACCAATATAGGATGAATAACAAGAAGAGGGTAGTAGCCATGCAAGAGCGATTGGACAACGATGAGGAAGAGGTAAGGGATATCTGCACCACGGGGAAGATTGAGGATATATTTTGTGCCACATATGAGAGGAAAAATAGAGTTCACGGGTACGGTGTAGAAGAAGGCTCTCCATTCAAAATCCAAATTAGTGTGTAACCCACAACCCCATGTGCGACTAAGACATCTGAAGAAGAAAAACTAGTGAACTAAAAAGTGATTAATGGTATAAGAATTTTTACAGGACGTGGGTCTAGTAGCAGAAGTGTAAGTTCAACAAGTATCATTCAAGTATCTACACTGCATGGAGGTGTTAGTTCAGAAAATTTTACAATGGCAAGACAATATCAAACTATTATGTTACCATAGTTCCGAGGGGACAAGTAAGATGATCCAAAAAAACATTTGTTTATCTGTGAGAATATATGGCTAGCAAAGAATATTACAAATGAGGATACAAAGTTTTAACAGTTGGAAATCACATTCAGAGACCATGCATTAGACTGGTACATGGGTATCTCAACAAATAATCCAACAGGAACACCTAAAACTATGGCAAAGGTGAAGATGCAGTTAATAAATGAATTTTATAAACCAAAATGAGAAGACCAGTTTATGAATGAAATGATATATATTAAGTAGAAACCAAGAGAATCAATCTGGGAAGTGGACCAGAAGTTCAAGAGGCTAAAATTAAGTTAAAGTACATTATTACTAATACACAACATAGACATTTGTTTTCTAATTATTTGTTTCCACACTTGAAGTATCCTTTGAGACAACAGAGATTCCAAATTCAAGGTGAGGCTCTGTAGGAAGCCTTGAAGATAGAGGAAAACCAATACAAGCATATAGATATGGTTGTGGAAGAGTTTAATCAATATTTGAAGAAATTAAAATTCTAGTTGAACCAGAACAAAGGAAACGAGAAAAGAGAATATGTCTAGTGTACAATGTGCATGACAGAAGTCCATCACAATAATGAATGTCCATTATTTGTGTAGTATATTGGAGTGGTTATGCTAAAACATTTATCTTCAAGAGGACCATGGTGTGAGATTTGAAAAACACATGGTCATGATCCCTATCATTTCCCCCTAATGCAGAAGTATCAGACAATACCAAAGAGAACATTTTATAATTTTTCCAATTCAGTTAGACACAAAGACAAGGAATGTAGAGCCTTGGAGGTGATGAAATAAAGGATTGCAAATACATACAAGGTGCAATATGAACATGTAATAGGAAAACCTGCGCAACAACCAAAATATAATCACATGCAGCATTTTCAAGCACAATTGCAATACAATAACGTGAAATATTTTGGAGCACCATCGCATTACAATAACACACACCCAAACTACAATCAAGGACCACAGTATAGCACACTGTGTGGAGAAAATAAAGGAAATGGAGGAGGCTTCATAGGAGGAGGCCGTGGAGGAAGAGGATTTGGAGGAGGTCGAGGACCAATTATTTTTAATAACTATCAGAAACCATGGCACTATGAAAGAGAATACCCACAACCACCTACGACATGTATGTATTGTCGTGTAGCAGACCATGAAACAAAATACTCCCTAACACTTTTGATAAATATACAGGACAAGAGGAACCAAACCAATCAGAACGTGCAATGGATCAGGGTGGAAACCAGAGAAGAGAACAACAAGAAGATTAACATAGTTACTAGAGGTGGAGCTAAGACATGAGATGATGCATCCAAGAAGGATCAGGACCAGTACCAGTGGGTCAAGAAGAATACATCACCTAGACAAAAGTTTGATGCATGCAAAGAGAGAGATATTTAAAGAAGCTAGGTAGCAGATTATGAAATAAAATATTGTGTATACTTCAGGGAAAAACCCAGAATATGAGGTACCATTGTATGGCATGCCTTCATTATTTGATCATACCAATCAAGATAAATCTTCAAATCAGGTAAGTAACTTGAGAAACGTTTTGGGAGCTTGTGTCAAATTGCTTAAAAATAAAAATTCCTTACAAGTACTGCAGAATTTGTCAAAAAAGTGTAATTCTTGGGGAGAAGGGGTAAAAAGAGTAAATCAGTTCTGTAAGAAGAGAAGAACCAGTGGGGAATTCAGATTGACTGCCAACATAGGAGATTTCAATATGGGGGATATGATACAAGACTTAGGGTCTGAATTCAATGTTCTGCCAAAGAAGACTTGGGAAGCTATGGGAGAACCTCAACTGGGGTATTCACCTATTAAGTTGAAATTGAAAAATCAACAAAGAGTGGTGCCAATTGGTAAGTTTAAGGGGACTCCAGTAGATTTTTATGGTGTGCACACCATGGAAGACTTCGAAGTCAACAACATAGTACACAACACTTCGCCATATCTAGCATTTTTAGGTCTCGATTGGGATTTTGATAACCAAGAAATTATCAATTTGAAGACAAGAAAGATGATATTTGAATCATAGGAATACAAATTTATTTCATCAATAGATCCCTCAGAAGGAGGATGGTATGTGGAACCTGCGATAGATAATATTCTTACAGAAGATGTGAATCAACTATACAGAACTACCTCACATGAAGAGGTTTATATCAACCCAACTACAGATGGTATTCTCATTTGGAGGAGTATTAGTTCTAGTGCTTCACACTCTGACACAGGAGTGGAAAAATGGAAGCAGCGACTACATGAATTATCTACCAGGAGGTGTGCCGGAATGATGCATGTGCTAAGATGGATTGGTACAGAGGTAAGAGAACCTCCTACTTTTTATGGATTGAATGATTTAGAATAATTTTTAATAAAGTTTGAGGTAGAGGTTATGGAAATTAATAGATTACCTGCATCATATATTGATTTAAAAGAGACACATGCAAGATGGTGGGGTACACACAAGGCAAAGATCACCAATTGGTTTCAATGCAAAAGGTTGTTGTGCATTAGATTCAGCGTAGAGAAGGAGCATAGATATTAAGAGAAATATGAAGTATTCAGACAACCTCAAGAACATGTAGATAAGTGCATGGTTCAATAAAGATTAGTGCCACCAGAATAATTTCCACACCATTTTATTCACACACTAGAAGGCATTCTGAAGAACTAGTACACAGAACATGAACAATGCATAGAAACTAAAATCGGGAAGAGATACAACAGAATTTAGTAGTTGCATTTTCATTTGAGAATGATAGTCCAGAGATAGATACAATGATAAAAATAGCTAGATATGGGATATTTGAAGAACCAGAATTTGAAATAATCACAACATATCAGAAGTAGGCTAGACAGACAGTTAAACAATTGCTACATTGTTATCATGTCACAGAAGAATAAGATCCAACAAAAGATGATCTGCACAATATACAGATTCCATAAGTGGAAGGTGAAAGGGAAGTAGAATATACCAAGCTAGATTCATAAGATTATGTTGCATCATTAAAGATCAAGAAGGTAAACATTGGAACTGTAGAAAAACCCAAAGATGGTCAGTATTGGAGATTATTGGGATAATCAAACAGTAGAAAGGATGACAAAATTACTGTATGAATATAGTGAATTATTCCCAATGACATTCTCAGAGATGAAAGAGTTAGAAGGATAGCTAGGAGAGATGAATATCCCTTTGAATCCAAAAGTAAGACCTATTAGACAAAGACCTTACAGATTGAATCCAATATACAAAGAGAAGGTGAAGGCATAAATTGACAAGATGATAGAAGTTGGTGTTATAGAACCTATAGAAGAGTCAGAATGGATCATTCCTATGGTGGTGTAGGAGAAGAAGCAAGTAAGGATTAGGATTTTTGTAGATTTGAGAAAATTGAATTATGCTTTCCTGCGTGATCCTTTTCCTACCCCATTTATAGATGATTTTTTGGAGAATGTAGGAGGTCAAGAAGCTTATTGTTTTATAGATGGATTTTCAGGTCATAATTAGATCGAGATAACACCAAAATATAGGCATAAGATACAATTTTATATAGATTGGGGATCATTTCAATATACATTTATTCCATTTGGATTGAATAATGCACCAACAAATTTTTCAAGGGTAGTAGTAGCATCTTTTGAGGACTTTATTCATAAGTTTTTGGAAGTTCATAAGGGGATATGCACATATTACTGCACCAATGGAGAATTTTATGAAGAAGGATACTAAGTATCAGTGGAACGAAGAATTCCAACAGATTTTGGATATTTTGAAGGAGAAGATGGTTATTGCGTCCATTTTAGTATTTCCATATTGGGAAAAAGAATTTCATGTGATTGTGGATGCCTCTACAATAGCATTAGGAGAAGTATTAACCCAACCAGGAGAAGGTGATATATATCACCCTATTTCATTTGCAAGCATAAAGTTATCGGATTCATAACATAACTATAACACTACAAAAAGAGAAGGTTTATCTCTGGTGTATGCTCTGCATAAATACATGCATTACTTGTTAGGGAAACATTTCAAGATGTTTACATATCATTAAACTCCGAGATATTTAGTCATTAAGCTAGTGTTGGGGGGGAGGATATGCAGATGGATATTTTTGTTCCAATAATTTGACTTTGAAGTTGTGGTGAAGCCTGGAAGATTGAATGCAGGACCAGATCACTTATCCAGGATAACTAATGGAGATGAACCCAGGATAACTTATCAGTCGATTTCAAGTCCTTCATACAAACTTGGAACAGACAACATCTTAAGGAGATGTGTGATGGAGCATGAAAGGCCTATAGTTTTAGAAGAGGTGCATGAAGGGATTGTTGGAGGACACTACGTAGGGAAAGCTACTACGTATAAGTTATTGCATGCAGGGTTATGGTGGCCAACAGTTCACAAGAATTCAAAGGAATATTTCCAGAAGTGTGATGTCTCTCAGAGAGTCGGGAAGTCATCCAGGAGGGATGAGATGCCACTGATACTATAGGTTACTTTGAAAGTATTTGATAAGTGGGAAGTAAATTTTTTAGGTCCAATTAATCCACCAACAAGAATATCAGGAGCCAGATATATCATTACAATGACGGAATACTTGACCAAATGGGCTAAGGCAGCACTGGTAAAGGATTGTAGTGCAAAGAATGCAGCGTGACTTTTATTTGAATATGTAGTGGCAAGATTTGGATGTCCAACAATATTAAGGAGTGATCAGGGAACTCACTTCATTAAAAATATAGTTGAATAAATGCTTGAAGAGTTTAATATACATCACCAAAAGAGCACTCCTTATCACCCTCAAGCATATGGAACAGTGGAATCCTTCAACAAGATTTTGGAGAATGCCTTGACAAAGATTTGTAATGTGAACATAGATGATTGGGATTTGAAGGTACCACCAGTACTTTGGCTTATAGAACTACCTGAAAGAAGATAATAGGTCAAAAACCCTTTAGATTAGTGTATGGACAGGAGGTAGTAGTTCCCTTAGATTATTTGATACCAAGTCTGTGCATTGCATCAATTACAGAGATGACAGAAAGGGGCGCAACACAAGAAATATTAGCTCAACTGATGGAATTAGAAGAGGATAGAATCATTGCAGGTTTCCATCAAGAGGTACAAAAAGAAAAGGACAAAGCATGGCATTACAAACATATCAAGAAGAAGAAGTTTAAGGAAGGAGATATGGTTCTCCTCTATAATAGTAAGTATTTGCACCACCCAGGGAATATTAGAATGCATTGGCTAGGGCCATATCAGATAAAGTATGTCACATATGGAGGTGTTGTACAGCTGCAAGATTTAATAGGCAAGGAAGTTCAAGGAATATTAAATGGTAGTTGACTAAAACTGTATAGGGAGAATTGACCTACTAACTCTCGGTATTTGCAGCGCAACAAGTAGACTTGTACATATTGTAAATAGTAGGAGTTAAAATATGAAAAAGGAAGAGAAAGGTAGAAAAATGAATAAAAAACCAAAAAGAGGTAGTAATTGATAGACAAATAGTTGATGATGACGGTGCACGGTGGACAGAAAGCTAGTGCGACAAGAAATGAAGATACTACGCAAAGGAAAAATTGAATAGAGATGATAAACATCATGCCGAATAAAGGAAAACAAAATGCAGAGGGAAACTAGAAAAAGTCTGAAAAAAGGAAAATGATGACCAAGAAACCAAAAAAGGACAAAAATATTAATAACAGTAACTATAAAAAGGGGAAAAGTCAGGAAAATACAAAACACTTGTGATTTTTAAGAGACTGAGAAAACATAGTGTGAATTAAGTGTGAGATTATGGAGAACTCAACTAAGATCTATAGCTGACCTTTCCTAAAGACAAGAAGATGGAACCTCCCAAAGTTGGCGGTCTCGGATAGTTTGCGAGGGTGACCCGACAGACAGGGAAGAAAAAGGAAAGAATAGAAGAACCATCAAATATCATGGAGGTGGAGGATGCTACAATGTGAGAGACTGAATCCCTTAATCCAACAAGAATAGAAGAAGAAAAATTAGTCGCATAATAAATGGAAGTGGATCAGAGTGCAGGATAGCAAAAATCGAAAAACCCTAACGAAGGGAAAAACCCTAATTCGAAAGAATTTGTAGGCATGGAGGAGATGAAAAAATAGAGTGAGGGGACCCTAAAACAAGAATCCAACGTAGAAGAAGTCCCATTTGAAGACATCACAGGCCAGCAGGAAACAGAGGGTTATGACGAAGAAGAAATTGAGACAAAACTTGCAGAAGAAAACTTAGTAGTGAGCCAGAAAAAGAAAACACCAGGCCTGGTGATCATGCTACCTAACATCCCATACGTCGTAATTACAGTTGAATACATGCTAGGAAAAGTATCAAAATTAAAATATGTATATCATGACGTAACAGACACAAAAAAATTTCCTGACCTTGTGCAGGAAATCTATTTGGATAACAAGGAGAGGAATGAACCTCAAGAAAGCCAATTTTGGACCTCGCAAAGTGGATCACAGGAGTATATAATTTGGTCATTATGAATTTACTGGAAATACCGCATTTAGGGCGCGGTAATCATGCGGGAAAATGTGATCTAGATTTATGAGAGAAACAAAAGGAATAACATAATGAATACAATAACAAAGAGATATGGAAAACAAAAAAATATATCCAGTGAACAATAACTTCTATTGAATAAATAAAATAGGTTGAAACTGTAAAACTGCAGAACTGAAAACAACTTGCTTGAATGGTGGTAGCTATCTCTGAGAAGAGATACGCCTGCTACATGCATCTGTCTAAGCAGAATGAGTACAATGAGGCTCCAAAGGCATTTTTAACATTACTCATGAATGACAAAACCCTAGACATCCAAAAATCTAACCTTAGGAGATGAAACGCCAAAAGTTATGTGGACCCTGATGGGTAAGTTGGTACCTCAACTTCTCGGTGTCATAAATTTTTCATATGACCTCCGTTTTAGGTGCGTGATAGCCCATTGGAAAGGTATTTTCAAGAAATACACATTATGTCGTCAACCTCTAACTCAATTTACATTTTGACTATGGAAAGACAAAAAAACATTGTTAAGGGCCCCAAAACGGCCCTAGAAGTACAAAAAGATGTATTGACATGAAAACCTACAAAAGAAGCCAGTTGGATTAGGTGGGAAACCACCAATATCCACCTGGAAGTTGTGTAGGGATTCATATATCTTCGAAAGTGTAGAACCCACAATTACAAATAATTACAGAAGAATGTGTTGAACTAACAACTATCAAGAGGAGCCAGTTGGAATAGGTGGGTGGCCACCAGTATCCACCTGGATCAGTCCTCCTCCCTTAGGAAGAAATGGTCTCCATTGCATTGATTTCCCCCATCAAGTGAGGAAAATTAGGTTTAATTTGGCTCTGGGTGAGTCACTTCCCTTGGTGTATGATTTTCCCAGCCTTGACAACCTGATAAAGTTGGATCCTCTTCTCGCAAGTGCCCTTGACCTGTATGTCCACTATATGATCAGTGGATGCATGTTCCATGAAATCAGGGTTGAGCTTTGTTTGTGTCAACTTTTATGTGATCTCTGAGGTGTCCAATAATGGTATAAAATATGGTCGAAGGAGGTCCACATTGAACACTAGGTGCAAGCCAAGTGAGGGTGGAGTGTTGATCTCAAAATCATTGCTACCCAAAGCCTTGGTGATAGTGTAAGGTCCATCTCAAAGTGGGAAGAGATTTCGATGGGGCCCTGTAAGGAACTTTTTTTTCAAATGTAACCAGACATTGTCTCCCACCTTAAACTGGTGCAGTACGTAGTGTTGATCATGGTGTTTCTTGTACTTAGCATTGGCTTTCTTCAAAATCTCATGGACCTATTGGTGGATGTGTTGGATTCACTCAATGGGTGGTTTTGTCTGCATCATACTGAAAATGGGAATATTCTTCCTATGTGGTTGCAAGAGATAGTGCAACATCAATGGGACCCAAGGGTTGGAATCGCAACCCCACCTAAAATGGGATATGGCTGGTGGAGCTATGGAGAGCCCTGTTGTAGCTATGTTGAACATAGGGAAGACTCTCATCCCATGTACACATATGCTTAGATTTGTACATGCATAATATGTGCACAATCATCCGATTGACGACCTATGTTTGGCCATCGGTTTGGGAGTGGAAAGAAGTGGATTTAGTGAGCTTGGTGTCCAACAGTGACCAGGGACTCGACCAAAATTTGCTAAGGAACCTGTTGTTCCGATCTGAGGTGATGGTATATGGTATCCCAAAATGGACCCACACCCATTCGAAGAAGAGCTTGGCAATATCTAGCATTGTGATGCTCTTCTTATAGGATGTGATCATGGTCATCTTCGAAAACCGATAAACCACCACAAATACAAAATCACTATCGTGCTTGGTGGATGGAAGGATAAACATGTAATCCATCGAGATGGATTCCCAAGGCCTATCGGGAGTAGGAAGAGAGGTGTGTAAGCCTTTCTTTTCAATGGATGGCTTGGAAATGGCACAAGAAGTGAAAGATTTATTATACTTGCTCACGTCTTGTTGAATTTTTGGCCAAAAAAAATATTTCTATAGAACAGCCATAGTTTTCTCCATGCCAAAATGTCCTGCCATCTGACTGTAGTGAGCCTCACAAATCAGTTTGGCACACTCACTTGTGGGAACATAGAGGTGGCCTAGATGGCATAACAGTCCATCCTGGATGTGAAAATTGGTGACATTCTCTCCTATACCCAAAAATTGATAGGTGGTGGTGAAGTCAGGGTCATGTTGATAAAGTTGGGGGCACTCAGATGCCTCATGCCCATAGGAATGGAGCACTATGGTGAGTGTAGTGACAGGAGAGCGACTAAGGCAGTCAATGACATGATTTGTTCTTCTTGTTTTATATGTGATGTTGAGATGGAACTGTTGTAGGTATGTGGACCACTTTTGATGGTGGTTGTTTTGCAACTTCCCCTGTGTCTGTATGAACTGCAAAGGTTTGTGATCAGTGTGGATGAGTGTATCCTTTCCCATAATGTAATATTTCCATTGATGATAGGCTTGCATAATGCAATACGTTTATTTTTCATAGGTGGGGTATTTTCCATACAATATCTAAGAGTGTCTCACTATGGTATGCTACTAGATGACCATGCTGAGTGAGAACTGTGCCTACATCATAATCAAAGGCATCAGTATCAATCTCGAATGGTTGTTGTAGATCATGTAAGGAGAGTACTGGAGCTTAGAACAAGTGATGCTTCAGATCATCAAATTCTTGGTGTTGTGCCTACCCCCATGAGAACATTTCCTTGCCACCACCCTTGGTTACTTGAATGAGGACCCATGCAATATGGGAGAATCCCAATAAGAACCTTCGGTAAAACTTGGAAAGTCCCAAGAAGCTTAGAAGATCGATTAGTGTGGTTGGGGTTGGCCAGTCACGAATGACTTGGATATTAGCTGGATCGACATGTACCCAATGCTCATCAACAATGTCTCCCAAGTATTGGACCATATTCATGCCAAAGGAGCATTTTTCCAAGTTGGCATATAGCAAGTGCTGCCACAGAGTGCCCAAAACCTATTGAATATGTTACATGTGCTCCTCCCAAGTTCTATTGAAGATAAAGATGTCATCCAGATATACCACCATCAACGAGTTGAGGAAGGGTCTCAACATATCATCTATCAATCTCATGAAAGTTGTTGGTGCATTTGTTAAGCCAGAGAGAATGACCAACCATTCAAAGAGACCTTATTTAGATTTGAAGGTTGTCTTCCATACATCAGTTGGTTCAATGGGAACCTGTTGGTGGCCAGAATTTAGGTCAATCTTGTTAAAGAACTCTTCCCCCTTGAGTTGGTCAAGAAGTTCATCAATTCGAGGAAATGGGTACTAGTTTCGAACTGTGATTTTGTTTAATGCTCTATAATCAATGAAAATCTATTGTGTCCCATATTTCTTCTACACCAGCACAACTAGGCTTCTAAAAGGGGAGGAGTTGGGTCATATGTGCCCCTTTTGAAGCATCTCTTGGATATGGTGCTTGATTTTTCATTTTCCATTAGCGAGCGATGATAGACTGGTCCATTGTGCAGTGATTCACTAGGGGTTATATCAATTGGATGATTGACTTGGCAGTATGTTGGTACCCTGGTGGGTGAGGAGAATATGTCTTTGTACTCTTCCACGATCCCGTCCACTTGCTTCTGCTGCAAAGAGAGGCTCTGTGTAGAGCTCACAGATGTGGAGGTGACCTTCTTCTTACTACAAGAATGGATCACAAAGAAGACAAACTTCTTGTTCTGTGAAATGACCTTACTGCATTTTTTAGCAGAGATTAAACAAATAGTGGTAGGCGGCTCTACCTCTGATATCCTATGCAATTGTCTACCCAAATTAATAATGACACTGTGGGGTCTAGACTCACACACATCATGTCTCTTCCAAAAATATGGTTAGCCTAAAAGAACATCAAAAACTTCAAGGGGAGAAATATCACGCAATACCTCATCTTTGAATGGCTTAATGTTGTAGGGCAGACGACACTGTTGGATGATGTGGAGATCTCGTCCATGGTGAATCCAGCCAATGGTGTAGGGTTGCAGGTATGATTTTATCGGTAGGTCCGGTCACTTGACAACCTCTGCTGAAATCAGGTTTTTCTGACTACYGCTATCAACAATGAAATGCAACAAAGTCCCCTTTACCCACATCTATGAGTGAAAGAGGCATTCCCCTTCCTTTGGTTCTTTTGGTTTGCTTGGTTGTAATTTGGTGGTAGCAACAGTGGCATTGGCTTTATCATTGAAGATCCCCTTCCCACTTTCTGGATTTTATTMKGAGTCAGAATCTACCTTGGACTCAAAAGATTTCCGCTCGGCCACTAGTGACTTCTTGGAGCTAAATTTTTCAATGTTGTGTCAAGGGATTTTATGGTATTCACACCATTTTCTTGTGTCCTTCTTTGACTTCTCATTACCCTTATTGGGTTGTGGCTTGGACTGGTTGTCCCGAGAGAGGCCATCTTTTCTATGTCCCTTGTTTTGTGGGTTGGGGCCGCCTTTTCCCTGCTTCAGCTATCAGGATTTTGCACATCCAAACTCTCACTTCTTCTTCTTAAATGTTTGCTCAATCCTGACAACATATCTATAAGTCGCACCGAATTATGTGATGTCTAGAAAATTCATTTTTTTTAATGTATCTATTCATACAGCCATGGTATTTGAGCACTAGATGGCATTCAGAGTATTTGATACCCAATTTGGTGCACAGGGCATGGAAAATATTGGTGAAATCTGGTACTATATGGTCCCTTTCCTGACACATCATAGTCCATCTTATGTATTGGTCCTCGTAGATTCCAACAGGGTAGCATTGTTCTTTAATGGAATCCTTGAAGGAATCCCATGTGGGGGAAACCACAAATATTGTAGAATCCTCTATATCCCTTTGCTCAGTGTAAGTATCCCACCAGTCCTTAACATGGGGGATGGCCTTGAGGAGTGAAAAAGTAATATTTTCCCTGTCAAAAAAATTGTAGACTAAAAAATACCCTTTGAGAAGATCCATCCATTTATATACAACATCCACATCTATTATTCCTTCAAATAATGGAATACCAAAATTTACTTGTACCTTGAAGCAGGTTGCATGGTCGCTTGATGAAGATGCGTCTCATGTGGGCAGCTGCTGAAGGATTTGTGTAAATTTGTCCATAGTTTCATTCCTTTGTCACATAAGAGCTTCACGAGCAACATTTTAAAAGGATATCCTGCTCCATCATATTTATTCTCATCCCCCGTGGATTGTTGTCGAAATCAAAGTGGTCGATCTTGCAAAGGATTGATTGGTTTGATTCCCAACTTCTTGTACCCAGATCTTGTCAAGGACATGCACGAAGAAAAATAAATGAAGAGCAGATCGCTTTGATACCACTGACCAGATTTATGAGAGGAATGAAATGAATAACAAACTAAATACAATAACATAGAGATACAAATAACAACAAAATATATCCAGTGAACAATAACTTCTATTCAATAAATAAAATAGGTTGAAACTGTAAAACTGCAGAACTAAAAAACAACTTGCTTGAATGGTGGTAGCTATCTCTGAGAAGAGATGTGGCTGCTATGTGCATATTTCTAAGGAGAATTATTAAAATGAGGATCCATAGGCATTTTTAACATTACTCATGAATTCCAAAACCCTATACATCCAAAAACCTAACCCTAGGAGATGAAACACCAAACGTTATGTGGGCCCCGATGGGTAAGTTGGTACCTCAACTTCTCGAGGTCAACTTTTGCATACAACCTCCTTTTTAGGCGTGTGATAGCCCATTGAAAAATTATTTTCAAGAACTACACATTATGTCATCAAACTCTGATTACATCTAAAGTTTGACTATGGCAAGCCAAAAAAACATTGTTTAGGGACCCAAAATGACCCTAGAAGTACAGAAAGATGTACTAACATGAAAACTTCCAAAATAAGCTAGTTGGATTAGGTGGATGACCACCAATATCCACTTGGAAGCTGTGTAGGGCTTCAAACAAACTCAAAAGTGTATAACCCACAATTACAGAATAATGTGTTGAACTAACAACTGTCAAGAGGAGCTAGTTAGAATAGGTGGGTGGCCACCAATATCCACCTCGATCAAAATGTGTGAAACATCTATTGGAAAGGGTACATGGAGGCATCATGTGGATGGACATGTTGGTCCATATATATGTAGACATCATAGTGAAAATAATAGAGTTTCCAACCAGCAGAGTAAAACCATAAGACTACTTCGAGAACAAAGTAAGGGACAAGAAGATTGCAAAAGAGGTTAAAGCACAGTTTGAGACAGATAGGGGAAACAGGGGTATAGTGATAAAAGACATCAAAGATCCTATGAAGAGGTTTTCCATGAAGATTATGGCCTATAAAATCTTGAGGAAGTGTAGAAAGGAAGAGGCCGCGACAAGAGTCATAGAAGTAGTTGTGCAGTATACAAAGGGTATAGTATTCAGTTGGGTGCCCTATTTACTGAACCAAATTTTGATAGACTACAAGGATGCACAGGATAATGGGACAGAATTCCATTAATCTTGGCTATTTATATTGGTATCCTTTGTAATATGGAAGAAACCCAAATTCACAACCTTTTTAGATAGAAGAGGGAAATGTCGTGCAACGTGGTGTACAACCTTACGGAAGGGAAAAGACACTGAGAAAAAACAAGAGAACGACGTAGTGTTTTCAATGTTCCTAGAAGATATGCAACGAAAGATAGATAATGTGTGGAGATTACCAATTGAAGTATTCAAGGAAAACAGAGGAATTTCCAACTTTAATCCTTCAAGACATCACATGTAGATTCAATCCAGAAGAGATCCAAAGAATAAGTGGCTAGAAATGAGGTATTGCACAACAAGGGAGGAAGTAGAATGGATAGTGAATAACTGGCCTGTGTAATGGAAATTTCTAGTAGCATAGAAGAAAGGGACAAAACCTAAGTAATAAGCAGAAGTAGGTCCATCAAAGAAGACATGTAGTTCAGAAAACAATACAAGGAAGATTACAGAGTGCAGTCAAACCTCAGGGAGTAGCGTATCCGTCAAGAAGCCAAGGAAGAATGACATCATGTCAAGGGAAGAAGTGAAAGGATATTGAGAGCAAGTAAAAGGATATATCTCTCATAAAAAGGAGGTACGAGATGAACAAACAAAAAATAATAAAACTAAGGCACAAACCTCAACCCCAACCAAGAAGAGGACTAGAACACAGGAGGGATAAATAAGGAAGAAAATGAAGTACCACAAGAATCCCCCAGTACTCACTATCATAGAAGATGATGTAGAATTCATCACAGACAAAGTATAAGATAGAGGGGAGAATGAAGTACTTGCAGCAAAATTACAAAAGAGGAAATTATGGAGAAGTTAGTAGAAGTACATGCCATTCTTCAAAGGCTACAGAGAATCACAGTGCATCATCCTGCAATGCAACAGAAAAAAAAAAAGCACAGGAAG
Source organism: Picea mariana (assembly GCA_032191745.1). Taxonomy (NCBI): domain Eukaryota; kingdom Viridiplantae; phylum Streptophyta; class Pinopsida; order Pinales; family Pinaceae; genus Picea; species Picea mariana. The sequence goes on from JASDQU010100872.1 coordinate 488,205, forward strand.
CTCCTGTACATAAAGAACAAGAAGAGACATTACAGACAGTAGTAAATGGTAGTGTGCAAGATACCAGATATATAAAATATGCAGAACAGAAATGAAATGCTAGAAATGACAGAATAACAGTAAAATATCCAGCATAATCTTCACAATACACAGAAATGATATACGAAATAGCAACAGAAATAGCACTTTGAATCAGATAGCAATGTTCACAGGCCTCTTCGAGGGGG
>JASDQU010100872.1:488531-500046 GCA_032191745.1 Picea mariana
GGGGCAACCTCCAGTCGAGCAGCGCTCTGTTACAATAATATCCAAGCTAGGGTTTTTCATACCCTCGACCCTTATTTATACTAAATATGTCTATTAAGAGAAGCATCTAGAGGAAGATCCTTCTAGAAGCGTAAGCTTCTATTAGGTCTTCTTACATCCACCTTATTCTATTTTATTGAAAGGTCTTATTAATATTGACCTTTATTACATCTGAATACATTGATTTACCTATGTGCGGGTTAGGACCTTAACATAGTGACAAGTTTAAGTTCATGAAGGACATGTTGGAAGTAGATGAGAACACAATGCAAAAATAGGTGAAGGACCTAGAACGTTTAGAATTGGTTCTGGAACACATGCCCACAAAGGCGTTATATGGGTTACAAGAGAGCATGATGCAAGAGGTCCAATCTAGAGATAGGACAAATTCCACCAACCTAGAGATCGGAAGGGAGGTTAAGGAGATATAATAGGTAACTTGTGGGAAAATAATACTAGAGAAGGAGGAGGAGAAACAGCACACAAACAAACTAGAGAAGAAACTCACAGAAGTATGCAACAACATGCCAACATGCGCGCAAGAAATGGAAGTCACAACATAAGAAAAGATACAAAATATTGCGCAGACAATGGAGAGATATAAGTAGGAGATAATAGAGTTAATAGAAAAACTAACTCCAAGAACACCCTCAGAAGTGAGGGAACTAAGATACAAGGAGGCTATTGCAAACGTAGATAGCATAGCGCAGGAAGGAAGCAAAAGAAGTTGTGGAATTGTATGATAGGACTACACACATTTGGATCAACTTGGAAGAAGATGGAAGGATCCAGTAGCTGGAGCAGAGAGAAGAGAATTTGAATGTTGTAGTTCATAATTTGAAGCAACAGTAGAAGACAATGGAAATATCTTTGAGACTGAGGGTCGTACAGGAGATGAAAAACCTACAGGCAGAGGTAAAGGTCGCACAAGAGGAGAAACAAGCATGACAAGATCAGTTGGAATCCCTACAAGAACAAGAAGTACAAATGATAATAGCGTTGGAAACAGAGAAATCCAGCATGGAATAGGCACATACAGAAAGTAGGGAAGTTTTAAAAGAGCACATGACAACGCAATATGTGGAGATACTGGCATAAAAGAGTGTGCAAGAAAAGGATAAAGTGACATATTTTGCAAAGAAGTTTCATGCACTAGAGGGAGTGTTGCATCAAGTGAACTAAGTGGCTCGGGACGAGCCACAGGTTGGTGTTTGGGGCATGTTGGAGCAATCATTTTTGGGAGTAATCACAGTAAGCAAGGCAACATGGACCAAAGGGAACAATGCACACCAGAAAAGAAGGAAGACCAGCATGAAAAAGGGAAAAGGAAGAAGAGTGTGACAGTATTTGTGGAAATCCGACACATATGTGGAAAAACCTATCCATGTTAGGTCTAGGATTTTTGAGTCATAATGTAAGGGTTTTAACCCATTTTTGTAGTATAAATAATATATATGAGGGAGATTGAAGGAGGATCTTTATCTTTTGTGTGGTATCATTATGATCACAATCTTGGTATCTTTTGGTGTCCTTTTTTAGTTCGAGTTTTTTTTATGGTTGAGACCTACGGAGCTCAAATGGATTTGATGTAACTGAGGATCAGGTCACAAGATGTGGATCTTGGTGTGACCTTGTTCAGCCTCACCATTATTCACATATCCTATAATTTAACGCGCATAGTGTTATTTTGATGAAGAAGAAGAAATAAAAAGAAGATCTTTGTGGATGTATCCCTAAGGGGGGGTGAACCATGGTAAAACATTGTGTTCAATGTGTCTGAATACTTTTTTTATTTATGAAATTATGGTTAAATGGTTAGATGAATGAATGGTTTTAATTACAACATGCACTAGAATATGTATGCAAAAGGAATATTATGAATGAATGAAGTAGTAGATCTGATGAATGGTAAGATAGAATGCATGTCTAAGTAGAAATAGAAGTAATAATACTACCCCCAATCCCTTCCATGACTGTAGACGCATGCATCCTCCACTCACCCATAAACCATCTTGGGTGAGACTACGTTGTGCACTCTATGCGCGGTGTAGCCTTCTGGTTTACCAGAAGGGCCGATGGAAAAAAGGGTTTTGTTGGAAAAATAAGGTAGAACCCAGGTCATCCCATACATCCAACATAAGGTATTTCAGAAAGAAAGTCAAAAGTAGTAAAGGTTTTATCTCTCTATATTCTAACCCAACAAATCATATTAAGCATGAATTAGCAGTATTAATAGAAGATATGAATACATATATTTTACACTCTTTAGCCATGCAAATGGATACAATCCAGATCAAGAAAAAATAAGAGGAAGAAGAGAAGGTATTGGTTGTCTATTGTCCCAAATGCACTAAAAAGTATCCTAGAAATGAGTTCCCTTTATACCTTATATATGTTTGTGGAATTTGTGAGGAAAATTGTCCAACTAACAAATGTCCCTTTTTTCCAGGTTTGAAATCTACATTTCAAGGAGCAGAAGAGAATGTGGAGTCACTATACTCCATCAATCAAAAGAGGCTTGGAGCACCAAGACCATTCTAAACAAGTTTGAATTTCAATCCTACTCAAAACTTTAATGCATATAACTCTCAATTGTCTCCTCAACCATGGTATAACCCATCACTTGGACTAATCCATACCCTTGGCAATACCAGCGACCTCCAATTCCTCCTCCATACCAATATTTTCCTAGCATGCCACAAAATCAGTGGAATCAACCATCACAAGGATTGAGCCAACAAATTTTCCAACAACCTGCATTACTGCCTCCTCCTCCTCCTCAAAACAACACTACTCCAAACAATTTTTCTCCTAAGCAACCTCAGCTACCTGCTCCAAATCCAAACAATAAACAAATCCAACCTATATACAACAATGATACAACTTTTCAGACTTATTCTGTGGAATTACAAGAGATAAATCTTAGATCAGGAAAACTATTTCAACAACAACCAAAGCACATAGAAAATGAAGAATATGAGAAATAAAACATTACCTTACCTCAACCACAAGCCCCTCCTTATTTTGAAATATTACAAGCAAGGAAAACTTATACATCTAAGGAAAAAGAACTTTTAGGGGAACTTAAAAATTTGTGCATGCAGGTACCTCTCTTACAAGTTCTTAAGGATGTGCCCATTTTCAATAAGTATATTAAGGAAGAATGCACTATAATACCAAGGATAAAAAAGGAAATATTCTCCCACCATAAATGTTATAAGACAACTATATGACCTTATGCTTGGGAAGTTAATTGTACTTATATACTTGGATCCAAGGAGTCCTTTAGTAAATTTCCATATAAAAAACACCTTGGTACAAAATACTATTATTGATATAGGAGTTACAGTCAACGTTATGACTAGATATACCATGATGAAACTCAACCTTCGGGGATTTTTGAGAAACACCCCAATTGTTCTACAACTTGCATACTAATCCACAATTAAACCTAAAGGCATGTTGGAAGGTATCATAATTTCCATTGAATCATGGGAGTACCCTAATGACTTCCTATTTCTTCAACCCAAGTCTCAGTCCAATGGATATCCTCTCATTTTGGGAATACCTTGGCTGGCAATAGCAAATGCATACATTGGTTGTAGAGGAGGAAATATGACCATCATTGATGGCCTTTCCCAAAAGAAAAATGTTCTTTATCCCCCTACGCAACCTTAAATAACAAAAAAAATTCCTATGTGGGTGGAAGAAGAAGAATACCTAACACAAACAACTTCCTACCCAATATATACAATCCACACTTCCTTGGTTGATAGTAACATTGATGAGGACACGTTCCTTGAAAATTTTCTGCCAAATCAATATCCAGAAGATGTAAAAATCAAAGGGATAAATGATGATAATAGATCTGAAATTTATGCAGAAAATAACATTGAATTATGGACATATTTTTTTAATTCTGAGATAGAAGATCCAACTGTCAAAACCATAGAAATCATCCCTGTGAAAACACTCAAAATCAACAACAAACTCACTAGTCAACAAGAACAAAAGTTGTTAGATGTACTGGAAATAAATATTGAATATTTTTCATGGGATTATAAAGACATGAAAGGAATCCATCCATCTATTTGTACTCATCAAATTTACATTAAGGAGGACTCCAAACCTATTAGTAAAACCCAAAGAAGGATGAACCCTGCAATGAAATACATAGTTAAACAAGAACTCCAAAAGTTGTTTGATATTAGATTCATATATCCTATATCAGATAGTGAATGGATATCCCCTCTATTTATTGTCCCAAATAAGAACGAGAAATGGAGGATATGTGTGGATTATTGGGAGTTGAACAAGGCTACCATAAATGACCATTTCCCCCTACCTTTTATTAACCAAGTTTTGGATGTCTTTGTCGGGAAGCAATACTTTTCCTTTCTAAATTTTTTTAGTGGATACAATCAAATTCAGATCAGTCGTGAGGATCAAGACAAAACCAACTTTAATTTCCCATGGGGTACATTTGAATACAAAGTCTTACCTTTTGGCCTATGTAATACCCCAACCACTTTTCAAAGAGAAATTCTCGGCATCTTTTTAGAACTCATCCATGATAAAGTTGATATCTATATGGACAACTTTATCCCTTATGGAAATTCTTTGATGAAGCCTTGGACAATATAGATAAGGTTCTCCAAAAATGTAGAGAGATGAATCTATACCTTAGTAATGAAAAATGTAATATGATGATGAATGAAGGAATTTTTTTAGGACATCACTTATCCTCCAGAGGCCCGATTGAAGTAGACAAAAAAATATCAAAATCATTGCCTTAATTCCTACCCCTTTGAAACCAAAAAATGTAAGAAGCTTTCTTGAACATGCAGGATATCACAAGAGGTTTATTAAAAAAATTATTAAAACAAATTCTCCCCTATATACCTTGTTGTCCAAAGATTTGGAGTATTGTTGGACTTTGAATTGTCAACAAGATTTTGAAACAATCAAGGAAAAACTCAAAATTGCTCCTATTTTACAAGGTCCCAATTTGGATCTACCATTTCACATTCACACTAATGCATCAGACAAGTCTATAGGAGTAGTATTAGGACAATATCAAGACAATAAACCTTATGCAATTTACTTCATAAGTAAGAATTTAGTTGGTGCGGAACTGAATTATATTGTTACAGAAAAAGGAACTTTTAGCAGTGGTTCCTTCTCTCAGTAAATTCAGACATTATGTGACAAGTTATAAAGTGTTTTTACATACATATCATGCTTCCATTAGATACTTTATGAATAAAATTGACATTAATGGTAGGTTTATTATATTTTTTATGTTGTTATAACAGTTTGACCTAACACTCTTTGATAATCCTGGCAAACAGAATGTAGTTGCAGTTTTCTTGTCTATAATGGTCATTCCTACTAAAAAAGGCATGATTGATGACCAATTTCTATATGATCACATATTTTCCATATCAATACAAACCCCATGGTTTGATGACATAGAAAATTACCTTACAACAAGAAATTTTTCTCAACATTTCTCCTACAGGGAGAGATGGAATATTGTCTGGAAAAGTTTAGCTTACACTTGGGTTGCAAGCTATTTGTTCAAATTATGTTTAGATCATATTTTGAGGAGATGCATAAGGGTATATGAGGTGCATGATATATTTCATTCTAGTCATGATGAACCATTTGGATCTCATTATTCATCCAAGAGGACAGATTATAAAATCTTACAAGTTGGATATTATTGGCCAACCCGAAATAGAGATGATCAGCAATATACTTCACATTGTGATGAATTCCAAAGAATGGGGAAGCGAACAAAGAGGAATGAAATGAATTTATAGCCCCAAGTATCATTAGAACCATTTGAAAAGTGGGTCATGGACCTCATAGGCCCAATTGACCCACCATCAAGGCACAAGAAGAACATTTAGGTATGCACATATTATCTGACAAAATGAGTTGAAGTGAAGTCCATGAAGGATGCAATAGAATCAAATGTAGCATCATTCCTCAAAGAATACATATTTTCAAGGTTTGGTTATCCAAGGAGGATAGTCACAGATCAAGGCACTCAATTTACACCAAGGCTTGTTGGAGAAATCATGATGGAACATAACATTCGTCATGGAAATTCAACACCCTACCATCCTCAAGAAAATGAGCAAGTTGAAGTAAAAAACAGAGAACTAGAAAACATCCTCACTAAAATAATGATCATGAAAAAGAAACACTGGTCAAAGAAGCTCACTGAAGAAGCATGGGAATACAACATTACATGGAAAACTACCACATGGATTACTCCTTTCGAATTAGTTTATGGTAACAAATCCATGCTTCCTATTGAATTTGAATATCATACATTGAGAACAACAATTGAATTAAACATGAATTTGCAATCAGCACAAAAATAAAGATTGATCCAACTAAATGTATTAGATGAGTACAAGATGCAGGCCCTCTTCAACACTGAAGTGGTGCAGCAACAAATAAAGTCCTAGCATGACAAAAAGATTAAGTACAGAATGTTCAAAGAAGGGGATTGAGATCTGTTATATGACTCAAGGTTTAAGGATTTCAAAGGAAAATTGATGACAAGGTCGCTAGGGCCCTACATCATTGAAAAATGTTATGATAATGGATCGGTGTAGATAAGAACCATTGATGAATAAGGATATCACTACTAGTGAATAGATTCAAACTAAAGACTTACAGTAATCCCTTAACAAATGAAGAATTCACAGAAATAGTGAAAAAATAGAATATGGACATGATTGATAGCAGTCATGTTGCCAATCCATCCCCATGATGAAAAAAAAGAGAAGAAAAAATAAAAATCTTGGATGAAAACCTCCCAGAGGCATTTAGAATAGATTTGAGGGTGAAACCCTCCAATGGAGGCAATATCAAATCTGAAGAATAAATAGATAACCTCATCAGGAAAACTTCTCATAAGCATCATGAGGCAAGGCATTAGTGAAAAATAGAGATGACACTTCTGCATTGAGAAAAAAAAATGAAATAAGAGAGAGAGAGAGAGAGAGAGAGAGAGAGAGAGAGAATAAAATAATTTTTGTACTAATATTTTGTTTTTGCAGGAACCAAGGACTTCATTACTGCAACCATCTGCATAGAGAAAAATCAATAGTCAACGTCACCTTCAATAAATACAGTAAGCATTTTCATATTCATAAATATAATTTTTCATTATTTCCATATCCATATCACTTCCTATCATAATCATCCATATTCTTCATCCATGTCATACATACCACATTACATTTTTTTCAAAGCAAATATCCTATCAGATTGTTCTACAGGATAATCTACAGGGAAAATTCTAAAAAATAGGCAAGGAAACCTAACTCAATCCCAATATCAATAGTTCAAGGGTCAATATCATAACAAGAAACACCTTCTCCAACCATACTTTGTCATCGATACATCCTCGAGACAGTAAAAAACAACTTCTACATGATACTTTGTATCTTATAGAAAAAATTCCATGTGATAGAAACAGATCTACAAGATGATATGTATCATGTAGCATGATTCGAAGTAACGATATCCTAAAACATTATAGATATGATCTTGAGGATATTCTACAAGCACCAACATGAAGGCAAACCACCTCCATCCACCTGCAATAATCATATTAATGTGCATGAAAAGGTAAATAAAGGTAACATAATTATTTACCCTTTCTACATTTAATTAATCCTCATACATAAATATCTATGCTTATTATATATGGTCAAGCATTCATAAAGTCTAAAAGGTGGTGAGAACTAGGATTTTTATGTCTTGTTAGTGGGGGGTGGCATAATTCATTCCAAAATTTGAATTGACATGTGAAGATTGAATGGTTTAAGTGGAGGTTTACCTATTTGAGTGAGAAAAAACACGAATTAAGGAATTATGAATACAATTTGAATCATGTTGTATTGTTGCAAAAAGATAGCATTCATGTCCATGATTTAAGGGCATACTTAGAGTTAGAATAATCGAAGTACCATTTCAAATTTGAAGAGGAAGAGTGTCTCTAGTCTGGTGGAATCAGGAATCTAAGCTTGCAGGAGAAGAGTGCAAGCAAAATAATCATTCAGAAGATGTTGCAAGAGAATAATTTCTACAGAATGTAGGTAACCATGAAATGCTAGACAAAGAATCATCCTTCAATCTCAAAAAATTGTTGCATTCATTCTAGTTTTCATGTGTTTTGACCAATGGTCACTTCTGGAAAGTTTCATGGTCATTAAATAGAAATCCAGACATACCTTGCAGAAACCCCTTTTTTTCCATAAGTCACAGTCATGTAGACTATGTTATGAAATTGAACCAATGTCTCATGTGTCAAGATCTCTCAGTCCAACAAATTTCTAAGACTATGGTCGAACCCTCTCGACAATAAAATTCTTCGGCCTTCTTCAAAAATTCACCCTGTAGAATTTTCAATTTACACAGTTCCTGTAGAAATCTCTTTCTACAGGATTTGCTTCTATAGAAACAATTGTAGAAAAGTATATTGACTTGGAATTTGTCAAAGACAAACCCTCATCTCACCCTTTTTCTTCAAGAAAAACCTTTTGTTGAATTTCCCGACCACCTACTTACCTAAAGACCATCCCAACTTATCACCCTCTCTAAGGAGAAAGTCAACCTAAATATTCTATAGGAATCCTTCAACCAACCTTCTTCTCTACTCATCATCCTAACAAACAATTATAGGAGAAGGATTTAAGAAAAGGGAACCAATAGAGCCCTCCATAGTTTATGACAACCCTGAGATAGTGGAAATTTTTCAAAAATGTGAGTGGTTGGGTTACTTTGAGAGACTAAGGGGGTTTTATAATGACGTATTCAAGGAGTTTTCTCAGAATTTCTAGAGCATACAAGATCAGGAATATGTGACTACAATTAGGGGGCTAACCATCAAGATCAAAGAAAGACAAGAATCCATTAATGCCAAGAAGGCATTCTTCCTCCATAATGAGAAACCCGATGAAGATAAAAATGGCATAAAAAGGGAATTCCTCCCTCACCCATGGCAGGAGGTAGCATATTACATCATCAAATACATTACATGTGAGGATAAGATGAGTGTATTATATGCCTATAATTTCATACTGTTGCATCATCTTAGGCATATTCCAAACCAAGAACTACACCTAAATCTGAGTATCCCCTATTTTACTCTTTAGTCACTCAAGGAAATGAGCTTAAAAGTACAAAGAGGGAAGAAAGAATTCTTAGAACATCATGGTCTCATCAATATGATAGTGTTTGATGCTCTTAGGAGCTTGAAACATAGAATTTTGTGGTCATATTTCATCAACATGCACAAACAAGCTTTTGAAGAAGTACATGAAGCCATGAGTGAGGAAGAAAGAAACAAGGGATAAGAACCCAAGAGACTCACCAAACTCAATAAAAAAAAATAGCAAAAGAGGGGGAAGAAGCAAAATATATATGAAGAAGATAAAGAGGTGGTTGATGTCTTAACTACTTTAGGGACCCCTATAGTCAGCCCTCTGAAAAATAACCACTGCAGAGTGGGTGCATCCTAGAAGGAGGAGGTCCAAAATAATCAAGAAAAGTCATAAAAAGAGGAGCTCAATACCCATAAAAAGAGGAGCCCAATACCATCAGCCCCACTCACTATCATACCCCAAGTAGAAGAAGTTAAGGACTCTCCTAGTCCTGAACAACAAAAGAAACAAAAGGGAAGGAATGAAAGAGGAAATACCAATAGAAGGAACCTATAAAACTAAAACTCATGTGGAAAAACTTCTTTATGAAACCATGTTGGAACTAGAGAAAGCCAATGTCATTTCCATCAAGTGGAAAAGGGTGTAAGAAGATAATAAAGGAAATATGAAAGAATAGGTTTCTCAAGAGTTGGAGCAACAACTCCAAATCATCCAAGAAAAGTTCTAAATTATGACTATGAAAAAAGTAGACTACAGTCAGAAGCTAAAGGTAGAGAACCAGAAACTTCAGTAGCAATTAAGTAAGGTAAAAAGAGATCTACATGAAAAGAGTGAACATGTGGAGATTATGAAAGAAACTATCAAAAATATATCCAAAGTATCTGAAGAAATGTTGGAATGTATGCCACCAACCAGAACATACACATTGTTCCTAAATGAATAGTGGCACAAAAATCAGATTACACACTTAGCTAAGTTTGTGAAATTCAACCTAGATACACCCAATGATTTCCTAGATGCATACCAAGGTTGTAATATGGAAGAAAAAGATAAAATTTGTGAGTTATACATGCATAACCTTGTCTTTCCACACCCATACAAATGGAATCCCAATCCATATGTAGGGGATGTGCAATTGATGGCCTTTTCTTGGCTAAGGAATGAGGAAATGAGGGCAAAAGAATTCAAAAAGTACAAGGAAGAAGAACAAAAAACGCCCCTTTGGATTAGAGCATAGGTTGTTAGTCCTAAAAATTCCATAAAGAGTCACCATAGCCTCTCTTTGGATAAGGATATAACTCCAAGGTGGACGGCCAAAAAAAGGGAAGTAATAGCCCATATTGATGACACATTGAGATTATTGGGAGAAGTAGCAATAGAGGATTTCCACATGAGATGGCATTCCTTGCCTCATGGATTGATAATCAGAGAGCCTCACTCTCCAAACAAATTGTAGCTTTCCATCCTTGGAACACCATGGTATAAATAAAATCTAAGGAGAATGAGAACTAATTGGATTGGGCTAAGGATGAGCCCTCCACTCCTTCTCCATGTAGCTCTTATGGCTAACCTCAAATTGGAAAAGGAAGAAGCAGAATGGGCCAACATTGTGAAGGATAAGTGACGCCAACCCACCCCTCAATGAGCGCGGTCGCTCACCAGGACCTTCACGATTCACGGCCCGAAGAGCTGGCGCTCTTCCCTCCCTTATCGGGAGTTCACAACCCACAGTCTCTACACACACGCACACACTTCCCTTTTATACTTTGTCTAGGGAAGAGGTTCGGGATTTCGCTTGTCGCGAGTCTCGATGTCGAACGTCCCTTTCCCGAATCCCCGAGACCGAGGAAAGTCAACATTGACTTTCTCCTTCGCTCCTCGCCACTCGGAGAAATTGTCCTTTCACGCTCGGACTCCGAAGTTCCGAAATGCCGATTTCCGCGATCTCCCTTCCTCGCGGCTTCGCGCCTCGGCCGTCAGTCTTTCCACTCCCTGAGACCCGATGTCCCGAGGTCGCGATACCCGATTATCACGTGACCCGTCAATGACCTATGATCCCTTGATAAGGGAAAACTGTCGGAAGCCAACCGTTCTCGCCGTCGCGACCCCTGGCTCAATGGCTTAGTCTTTCCCTGCTATCCCTTCCAAAATACCCCGTCTTGATTTCACTCCGAGCTCTGAGGATTCTCTGAAATCTTATCCTTCTATAATATTCCTTCCTGCTATGATCACCATAACAGATTTCTCTCTCTCTCTTCGACCAATCTTGCGACTGCTTCGTCCCG
>JASDQU010100873.1:19118-30908 GCA_032191745.1 Picea mariana
AAAACCACAACTTACCCAAACTTAAATATGATAACTAGAATACAATGGTAATTATATAGAGAAAGGGTTTTACAAAGAGAAAAAATTCTCCAGTGCTCTTCTCTAATGTTCACAAAATAATCTCAGACCTAAAAGTTTTAATGAATTGTAGTGCCAATAGTATTCTTTAAAAGATATGATATTGTGAATATGTATGCATCTACAATCAAGTGACTAGGAGGTCACTACTGTTTATTTCATATTTTTTTCCACAGAATTAAGATCGTAATTTTATTACTTAAAAAACAAAAATACATTTCATAGAATGTTAGTCGATATTTTCATTAATTCACCCTATAGGGATTGCCTATTTCATGATATGAACAAGATATTTGCAATATGAAATAGGCAATCCCTATAGGGTGAATTAATGAAAATGTCGACTAACATTCTATGAAATGTATTTTTGTATTTTTTTTGTAATAAAATTACGATCTTAATTATGTGGAAAAAAATATGAAATAGACAATAGTGACCTCCTAGTTACTTGATTGTAGATGCATACATATTCACAATTTCATCTCTTTTAAAGAATACTACTGGCATTATAGTTCATTAAAACTTCTAGGTCTGAGATTATTTTGTGAACATTAGAGAAGAGCACTATATAATTTTCTTGTTTTGTAAAACTCTTTCTCTAGATAATTACCATTGTATTCTAGTTATCATATTTAAGTTTGGGTAAGTTATCGTTTTTCCTCCAAGTTTGGCCAAGAAAAGAAAACTGCTTGAGACACTTCACTTCACATGAAATGAAATAAAGAGGTAAAGTAATACTCCAAAACAGTCAAGAATTTCAAATCTAGTAGCAAACTAGTCAATCTTCCCCTTCTAGAAATTTGGTAAAACTATAAAAAGTTGAGTTGAATTTGTCCACTCCAATAAGACTTGTAGGTTAGATTGTCTTAATGACCAAAAWTGTCATCCTTTAACTAAGAAGTTAGAACACMYTGATAAAATACAATGACATAATTGATAGATATTATAGTARAAAATAACARCAAATGATATAGTCACTAAAAGTATGTATTAACACTAGTATCACAAATGCTTAGAAAACAATGAATATATTTCAATAAACCTGTTAATAAATAATTATATAAACCATTTTTTAATAGATTGATAACCTATGCTTAAATATTAAAGAACRTGTTTAGTTCAAATATGGATAGCGTTATGCCACATGTGCTTTTGAAAACACYTATGTTAAACCTAGATCTAACARCAAAAGCATAAATACATAGAAAACCTATGCTATTTTTTAATAGATTGATAACCTATGCTTCAATGGCCTTCCATGGAACATTACCATGGATTCAAGTTCAGCTTAGCACTGYCRAACCTCTCAAGAAAACATAATATGGCAGTTTAAATTGCTTGAGGAAATATTTACTACACACAACAATAGATCTACATGATCATGACACTTCTAGCATCTGTTTCGTTCTTCTCTTTTATGATATGCATGATCCCACATTAAAATCCAAGAAAGATAAATAACAAAATCATTATAGTTCAGAGAAAGAGGAAATAAAGCGACCTACGACCTTACTTGTAGCGACCTGTGCTTGAAAGATCAATAGGATGTTTCATGTGTTGTGCCCATCGGATATACCATACTAGTCTTTCTCAAACGGAGCACAAGCAAGACAAGACAAGAATTGGCGGAAAAGGCTTTATGCCATTTTCTACCAATATATTGATCTCATAATATCAATTTATAATACATGGATTTGATCACTTATAGATCTGGATCTCATTGATAACTCATCAGTGGATCATGACAACACCTCATCAATAGACAAGAATTACAACTCATAAGTTGGTGGCCTTGGACTTTGTGATTGTCTAGGGACTCACAGTTTAACAACTTGCATTTCATTTTTGTTTTTGTTCTAATGCAAAAGTAATTCAATGCTATAAGAGTTTTTTTTTGACAAAAAAGATAACTAAGGCTTTTTGCCATTCTCTAATGTATTCTTGATCTTGGTTTGTTGTCTTTCATATATTGCTGTTCTTAAGTCTGGCTTGACTGCAAGTGAGCACCTGGGTCAAGAGTTGTAATCATTGAGCCTCATGGGGATTGCATGTTTAGATAGAATTCTACTTGGCTCGTAGTCAACGTGTATCAATGGAACAAGTGCTGATCCGAGATGTTGCATTGCATATCTATCTTATATTGGTGCAACATATCTCTTTATGTCCTAATTTTGTGTCACATTTTGTATAGTTTATCATGTAGTTGACACATTGTAGATGCATCTTAGTTGACAAGCGCTTTTGATGGTGTAATATCCCTAGGGTTTTAGGGCTTTGGAAAAGGGTTTAGGTCAACCGCAAATAAGCAATTTTGGGTGGTCTTCCACCCAGTGATTTCACCCACAAAGCATAAGTAAATGTATTCAATCGATTCTACGGTAGAACCAATGCTTATGTACCATAACACCAACAAAAATTATACAATATTTGATATCGGTAATATTAAACTAGCAGTGACAACATTCAACAGTATCCAAATCAACAGTAAAGAGTATCCCAACACAATATTCAAATCATCAATGTTCAGTACCGATAGTAGCAGTATAAAACCAACAGTAAACCCCCCTTAGGGCTGCTGTCACTAAATCTAATTACTCGCAATTTGTTTGCTATTATAGTAACAATTTGTAACAAAAATACACCAGAGTTAACCCTAGTATCTACCACAACAATAAACAAATGAACTTGTGCTTAAAGGACTCCTGGTAAAGCTCCATCCCTCCAGAATTCCCTTGCTATCCTTCTGTCAGCTCCCCCTTGTCTTTGGTATGCACTATGCTGACAGTTCTAGGGTTTGGCCCTTCTCCAGGAAGCAATTGCAGGGTTCGAACCTCCTCACAATGATTGCTAGGGTTGAAACGACACCTCAGAACCTCCTTTCAAAGATGGAACAACCCCACCAAACCCTCAAGTGGTAGCTACAAGGATTGTAGTAACCCTTGACCTGCATGGTAGTGATAATGAATCTTCCTTGGCTCAGCAACAGAGTGCGAATTTCTAGCTGGTAAATTTTGCTCCTTCAACACACCTTTCTATAGCCTCTAAACCTTCAACAAATTGCTAGGTCACCTGCGGTTATGCCTCAGAGGTGATGTGAGAACGGGTGTTGAGCTAGGGTGAGACTAGCCCATGGAAACTCAACCAAGATTAAGGGTTAAACATCCCTTTTCAGAGCTGAGGCCAACGCCTCTCCAAAAGCCAAAGATATCCCACAACAATTCCTTATCATTTTTCAAATGAATGTCTCTTATATATAGTTTTCTCTTTTTTCCTGTTCCTTCTTTTTGGGTGACTTAACTCCCAAGTTAGGGCCTTTACTCTCCATAGGTGGCATATCCCTTACATTGGGGTTTTTTTCCCCTTTTCTTCTGCCTAGTGGATGCTTCTAAACCTCCTAGTTGCACTCCTTGTGCCTATTTAAGACCCACGACTCCCCTTTGGTTGGGGACTATGGCCTACGAGGAGCCCCTAAGCCATTATGTCCCTCCTTCGATGGGAGTCAAAGGGGAGGGGATATGATAGTCGTCCCTCCCCGAGATTGCTTGTCCTCGAGCAACCGCAAACCAGGATGCTACAAAATATTTTCGCTCTCCCACGTGGTATCCTCTACCGACCAATCTCTCCACCTGACGCACTACTCCCTAAGCACTCTGCTTCTCAGTCTCCTCTTTCGGACATCCATAATCTACTCAGGGGTCAACAACATCCGTCCCCTCTCATCTAGTGGCGGTAACTCAATGGGAGTAGTGACCTGTGGTTCCCACGCCCTCTNAGTTTAACAACTTGCATTTCATTTTTGTTTTTGTTCTAATGCAAAAGTAATTCAATGCTATAAGAGTTTTTTTTTGACAAAAAAGATAACTAAGGCTTTTTGCCTTTCTCTAATGTATTCTTGATCTTGGTTTGTTGTCTTTCATATATTGCTGTTCTTAAGACTGGCTTGACTGCAAGTGAGCACCTGGGTCAAGAGTAGTAATCATTGAGCCTCATGGGGATTGCATGTTTAGATAGAATTCTACTTGGCTTGTAGTCAACGTGTATCAATGGAACAAGTGCTGATCCGAGATGTTGCATTGCATATCTATCTTATATTGGTGCAACATATCTCTTTATGTCCTAATTTTGTGTCACATTTTGCATAGTTTATCATGTAGTTGACACGTTGTAGATGCATCTTAGTTCACAAGCGCTTTTGATGGTGTAATATCCCTAGGGTTTTAGGGCTTTGGAAAAGGGTTTAGGTCAACCGCAAACAAGCAATTTTGGGCGGTCTTCCACCCAGTGATTTCACCCACAAACCATAAGCAAATGTATTCAATCGATTCTAGGGTAGAACCAATGCTTATGTACCATAACACCAACAAAAATTATACAATATCTGATATCGGTAATATTAAACTAGTAGTGACAACATTCAACAGTATCCAAATCAACAGTAAAGAGTATCCCAACACAATATTCAAATCATCAATGTTTAGTACTGATAGTAGCAGTATAAAACCAACAGTAAACCCCCCTTAGGGCTGCTGTCACTAAATCTAATTACTCGCAATTTGTTTGCTATTATAGTAACAATTTGTAACAAAAATACACCAGAGTTAACCCTAGTATCTACCACAACAATAAACAAATGAACCTGTGCTTAAAGGACTCCTGGCAAAGCTCCATCCCTCCAGAATTCCCTTGCTATCCTTCTGTCAGCTCCCCCTTGTCTTTGATATGCACTATGCTGACAGTTCTAGGGTTCGACCCTTCTCCAGGAAGCAATTGCAGGGTTCGAACCTCCTCACAACGGTTGCTAGGGCTGAAACGACACCTCAAAACCTCCTTTCAAAGATGGAACAACCCCACCAAACCCTCAAGTGGTAGCTACAAGGATTGTAGTAGCCCTCGACCTGCATGGTAGTGATAATGAATCTTTTTTGGCTCAGCAACAGAGTGCGAATTTCTAGCTGGTAAATTTTGCTCCTTCAACACACCTTTCTGTAGCCTCTAAACCTTCAACAAATTGTTAGGTCACCTGCGGTTATGCCTTAGAGGTGATGTGAGAACGGGTGTTGAGCTAGGGTGAGACTAGCCCATGGAAACTCAACCAAGATTAAGGGTTAAACAACCCTTTTCAGAGTTGAGGCCAACGCCTCTCCAAAAGCCAAAGATATCCCACAACAATTCCTTATCTTTTTTCAAATGAATGTCTCTTATATATGTAGTTTTCTCTTTTTTCTTGTTCCTTCTTTTTGGGTGACTTAACTCCCAAGTTAGCGCCTTTACCCTCCATAGGTGGCATATCCCTTACATTGGGGTTTTTTTCCCCTTTTCTTCTGCCTAGTGGATACTTTTAAACCTCCTAGTTGCACTCCTTGTGCCTATTTAAGACCCACGACTCCCCTTTGGTTGGGGACTATGGCCTACGAGGAGCCCCTAAGCCATTATGTCCCTCCTTCGATGGGAGTCAAAGGGGAGGGGATATGATAGTCCTCCCTCCCCGAGATTGCTTGTCCTCAAGCAACTGCAAACCAGGATGCTACAAAATATTCTTGCTCTCCCATGTGGTATCCTCTACCGACTAATCTCTCCACCTGACGCACTACTCCCTAATCACTTTGCTTCTCAGTCTCCTCTCTCGGACATCCATAATCTCCTTAGGAGTCAACAACATCCGTCCCCTCTCATCTAGTGGCGGTAACTCAATGGGAGTAGTGACCTGTGGTTCCCACGCCCTCTGGAGGCATGATACATGGTAAATAATGCGACCCTGGCTACCTGCGGTCAACTGTAGCTTGTAAGCTTCCTCTCCAGCTCTCTGAATCACCTTGAAGGGACCAAAGAGGCGTGGCCTTCACCCTCTCAGCGCCACCTCTCCTCCATGGAGACGGTCTAAGTGGCTCCATCGTCAAGTACACCATATCTCTGATCTCAAATCTATGCTCCCCCTTGTGCTTGTATACACACATGCTATGCAGATCTTCGGTGATCTGAGAGTTATCAGGAGTGGTATCACTGCACTACTCGCCCAAATGTAACCACTCAATCCATGACCTCATGTAATCATGCAAATACCTCTCAGTTCGTCGGTTTACTACCACCCCCTAACCAACTGTTTGAAGTTAATCACTAATGCGGGAAGTTAATCCCGTGCCTGTTGATCTGATCAACCTCTACTAGGGAAGTAGCTTTGACATTCGTGCTGCCCATGAGATCACTAGAAAGCGCGTGAGCTCTGCTGGCCGATCCATCAATATGCTTTGCACCCTTAGGGGATCAATGATGCGGTCTCTCCATACGTTTCCCCATAGAATGGGTGAAGACCGTGTCAACCCTGCCTGAAAGGCGTGTCTTGACTTGCTCAACTGCCAAGTCATACACTCCCCCATTTGTCCTGACAAGGTGTCTGCGAAGTCCCTCCGTGCGACTCTCTCTCGGACCTGCTCGTAAGTGGTGGAGTCACCAGGGTCCCAAACTACCCTGTATGATGCGAAGCACCCTCCACTCATAGCACTAATCTGCCCGGTGCTGGCAAAAGAACCTGCCAAACTATCCTCGATGAGCCAAGCGATCATAAACTGTCGAGTCACGACCAACTCCTTAGAAGATTGCTCCTCCATGCAACCAATCATACGCACCCCAAGGGTAAACTCTAGAGAACGCAAGCTGGCCATCCCATCTGTGTCAGTTGTCGAGCTACCAACAACTGCAATCCCGGGGTCCCATGCCCTGTCCTACAACTCCCTATTGTGGATCATATTTGGCCAAACTATCTCAGTGAAATCAACACCTATCAATCCACGACTAACCTTGAACTTGGGTATCACGAGGGAAAAGCAAAACCTCGTGACTCTCATGTCATCCCCACCACGATGTTGATCTATCACTTCCTCGCCTTTGTTGGTCGTTAATCTCATCCAAAGCAATTCATCAAGGTTGGAAGTCTACCACCCCCAATGTCTGCTGCCGAAAACTTTGTGCACTGCTCCAATGGAGTCTGAGACTCCCATTGTGCACTTTGCACGTTGATCACCTAGTCCCAATGGATGGTCTCTGCCGCTGCTGCGAGGCTACTTGTCCTACTCAACTGGCTTAGGTGATCCTCCCATGCCTTGCTAAAGGCATCAAACCACAACAAAAGATGCTTCGACAATTGTCTACAAGACTGGAGAGTGACTAATGTGTTGGTCAACTCCAAGGGCATGACCAAGATCCCATGATGATATCTGGGAACAAACCCGTGTGTATCCTGCTCCCTGATCCTCATCTGCTGACATCCTCGATGAGGCTCGATCATTGAGATGTAAGCTGCTCCCCGAGGCTCACCCATCCCCTCTCCAATCCTGGGTAACCTCAAATCAATGGTGTGCTTGTGGCCTTTGTCCAGAGGTCTCCCTGGAGGAAACGCTCCAAAGCTTCACTGTACACTACTGTATGCCAATGAAGAATTTTGCATTTTGCTGTACACCACTGTGTCCTCTTGTCCCATCTGGTGTCCTGTGTATGATACTAAACCCAACACTCTGCCGATGATAGCTGCATCTGTGTCCCAAAGTGTGTCCATGCCTGACATGTACCTGTCCACCCAATCCATGGACACACATATACTTCCTTGAGGGATGGTCCACAAGGAGTGTGCCCAACTATCTCTCGAGTCTCTAGTGTTCTCTCTGAAGGAAAGGGCTCATGATCCCCGCATTACTAATTAAGAGTGCAATCCAAACTCTCGGAGTCACAACTCTCCCTGGGTACCGGCAAACTCGGAATGCTCCTCATCCAACCCCGTCACAAGAGGCTACTCCCTCTCAACATGCGTGACACTCATGCCTTCTTGTACCATGGCTGCCAAATCTAATTTAGTTTTTGCTGTAAGTGGTGAAGAGCGTACCAAGCTCAGCTGGTAATATAGCTCCTCAACCTCGTTTTCCTTGTCCTCAACAAACTTGAGGGCAAGGTCCCTATCCATAAACGGTTGTAGGTAGTCTGACTTTAGCTGCTCTAGTGCTTCTTTTCTGCTCTGCCACTAAGCACTAGTGACTCCACTTGCCACTCCATTGTCTCTCCTCTATCTAAGCTCTCCACATAAGATCCTCAATGAATCTACGAGCTCCATTGGTCCTGATCAACACTTGTGTTATCCAATCCTCGGTCACCAACAAGCGATCCTCCAAATCACGCAGTGCTAACAATCTTTGCCCACCCATATCTAGATGATATGAGCTGTCATCTATAAGAGTGCTCTCCTTGTCATCATCGCACAATGCACTAGGTGATACCATGTTATGATGGGATTCATGCGAGACATCATCTTCCATGCATAGCTCTTGCGAAGAAGGATCCATGTCCCATGGCCATCTCCCCAACACCGATCCTCTGTCATAGGTGTGTACTATCATGCCCTCATCATCATAATGATCGTCATAAGTGGGATGGCCTGCTGAATGCTCATCGTAGTGGGGTGCTAGCACACCCTCGTCATCATAAGCATCCTCAACGTGTATGCCATCAATCTGCTTGTCACAGGTGCTGGTGTCATGGACCTCATGGGACACTGCTAATGGTGCATGTGGTGTTGCTGTGTCGTCATCCTTAAAGTCAACATAGGTGGGACAAGACGTTGCCCCCTCATCATTAGTACTAGTGACAGACCCTGTCAGCATACTAGTGTCAACGGCCTCATCATAGACCACTGCTTGGTCCTCCTATCTGCTCACCTCCTCATCATGGCTGGATGCACACTGCGCCACATGGGAATGTGCCTGTGCCACCAATGGATCCCTCTGCTCTTCTGCCATATCTTCCTTCAATCTTCGTCTTGTGCCATTGAAGGAATCGTCATCTAGGCCTTTGGGCCAGCTTCCATACTTGATGGTGAAATGGACTCGAAGAGATATAGCTGCACAAAACTCTACCCAGTGCTAAATACTCATGATAGTAAGGCAGGTACTTGCCTACCGCTAGTTCCCACTTTATTCCAGCCATGAGCTCCTTCTTGGTCTTCATCTTTCCAACCTCAGTATGCTGTCCTTAACCTCAGTTGACTGCTGCAGATTTCTCTTCCACTGGATACCCCTCAGGCTGGCAAGATCACCAGCTTTGATACCACGGTAATATCCCTAGGGTTTTAGGGCTTTCGAAAAGGGTTTAGGTCAACCGCAAACAAGCAATTTTGGGCGGTCTTCCACCCAGTAATTTCACCCACAAACCGTTGGCAAATGTATTCAATCGATTCTAAGGCAGAACCGATGCTCATGTAGGCTGTAGCATAACACCAGCAAAAATTATACAATATCTGATATCAGTAATATTAAACCAGCAGTGACAGCATTCAACAGTATCCAAATCAGCAGTAAAGAGTATCCCAACACAGTATTCAAATCATCAATATTCAGTACCGACAGTAGCAGTATAAAACCAGCAGTAAACCTCCCTTAGGGCTGCTGTCACAGAATCCAATTATCCGCACTTTGTTTGCTATTATAGCAGCAGTTTGTAACAGAAATACACCAGAGTTAACCCTAGTATCTACCACAGCAATAAACAAATGAACCTGTGCTTAAAGGACTCCTGGCAAAGCTCCAGCCCTCCAGAATGCCCTCGCTGTCCTTCTGTCAGCTCCCCCTTGTCTTTGGTCTGCACTATGCTGATAGTTCCAAGGTTCATCCCTTTTCCAGGAAGCAATTGCAGGGTTTGGCCCTCCTCACAAGGGTTGCTAGGGCTGGAGTGGCACTTCAGAACCTCCTTACAAAGCTGGAACAGCCCCACCAAACCCTCAAGCGGCAGCTGCAAGGACTGTAGTAACCCTCGGCCTGTATGGTAGTGACAGTGAATGTTCCTCGGCTCAGAAACAGAGTGCAGCATTCTAGCTGGCAAATTCTGCTCCTTCAGCGCACCTTTCTGCAGCCTCTAAACCTTCAACAGATTGCTAGGTCACCTGTGGTTATGCCTCAGAGATGATGTGAGAACAGGTGTTGAGCTAGGGTGAGACTAGCCCACCGAAACTCAACCAAGATTAAGGGTTAAACAACCCTTTTCAGAGCTGAGGCCAGTGCCTCTCCAAAGGCTAAAGATATCCCAAACCAATTCCTTGTCCCTTTTCAAATGAATGTCTCTTGTATATATAGTTTTCTCTGTTTTCTTGTTCCTTCTTTTTGGCTTGGCTGAACTCCCAAGTTAGGGTCTTTACCCTCCATATGTGGCATATCCCTTACGTTGGGGTTTTTTTCCCCTTTTCTTCGGCCCAGTGGATACTTTTAAACCTCCCCGCTGCCCTCCTTGTGCCTCTTTAAGACCCACAGCTCCCTTTTGGTTGGGGGGACTATGGCCTACAGGGAGCCCCTAAGCCATTACGTCTCTTCTCCGATGGGAGTCAAAGGGGAGGGGATATGACAGATGGGAGATAAGAAAGGCTTTGCATGGTCCAAATGTATTACTGATCCTGTTTTGCTGTCTTTCATTATTGCAATCCCTAAGATTTGTTTGATTGCAGGTTAGCACTTGTGATGAGTAATATTGAAAAGCCTTTGTGAGGATTGTGCACCGGGGTATTATTCTACACAGCTTGTAGTGGGCAAGGAATAATAAATCAGAATGCTAATTCGAGCTGTTGTATTTGCTTTTCTGTCTTTTTCTGATGCATTGTATCTCTTGATGCTTCATGTTTTTGTAACGAAATGTATATGCATCTAAATGCCATAAGAGTTTTTGATTGGAAATAATGAGCTTTTCCTGGTCATAGTCAGGTAGGGTCTTGTGCTGGTCAACCCAACCAGTAAATGTCCCCATCAATCCTTCWAAGGGCGGGTTAATCTTGAAAGGTCAAACCAGTATCAACTGTTGGAAGGGCTAGTAGGGGTTGATTCTGTGTCAACCCAGCTATCCAGCAAAGTCATGATCAACCGTTAGAAGGGTTAGTAAGCGTTGATCCTGTGTCAACCCAGCTATCCAGTAAAGTCCTGATCAACTGTTAGAAGGGTTATTAAGGGTTGATCCTGTGTCAACCCAGCTATCCAGTAATGTCCTGATCAACCCGGTAAGTTTTGATTATCCCTGGAACTAAAAAACAAGGATTCACACACGAATTAGAATTATACCTGACTTGTAATAGTGAGCAAGCATTAATGAATGAATATGCTAATTTGAGCTGTTGCATTTGCATTTGTCTTGTCTTGATTTGTTACTTTTTGTATCATTTTGTATCCAGTAATGCATATTTATTTGTTAGTTTTTGTATCATTATCATGTACATTATTTTGTTTGACTGCAAGTGAACACCTCTGTTAATAGCAGTAATCACAAGACTCTATATATCGATTGCACACCAAGGTAGAATTCTGCCTGGCTTGTAGTGTGCAAGGTTTGAGCCAAAATATTTATCTGAGGTGTTACATTTGCAAGGGTATCTCTTTATGCCTTGAGCTCGTGTTACTGTATAGTTTATCATGTACAGCATGTGGTTGACATGCTTTTAAATTAGTTTGACTGCAAGTGAACACCTCTGTTAATAGCAGTAATCACAAGACTCTATATATCGATTGCACACCAAGGTAGAATTCTGCCTGGCTTGTAGTGCGCAAGGTTCGAGCCAAAATATTTATCTGAGGTGTTACATTTGCAAGGGTATCTCTTTATGCCTTGAGCTCATGTTACTGTATAGTTTATCATGTACAGCATGTGGTCGACATGCTTTTAAATTACAAAACCTTATCATTGCAAATGATGGTTATG
>JASDQU010100873.1:37845-52510 GCA_032191745.1 Picea mariana
TTTTTAATGAGCCTGGTATGTTATTTATCATCATTATTGTTCATTTTTTAATGAGCCTGGTCTGCAATTTATCAGCCTGGTCTGCAATTTATCATCATTGTTCATTTTTAATGGGCCCTGTCTGCAATTTATCATCATTATTGTTCATTTTTTAATGAGCCCGGTCTGCATTTATCATCATTATTCTTTTTTTAATTGTGCACTGAGGTGGAAACCTACTTGACTTCTTGTTGGCAAGGATTAATGAACCAAAATGCTAATTTGAGGTGTTGCATTTGCATATTTTGTGTTCTTTTAGTTGTATTGTTTTCAACTATAGCCCATTTGATTGGTACTATCAAACACAAACAAACCGTGGCAAATAGGATAGCTTATGTTGCTGTCTTTGAGATATGGAAGGCTTGTTGCCAAAATGGTCAAATGTGAGGTTATCTGCCTTCGTTGTTGTTTATGAGCCCGGTCTTCTATTTTTCATCAATAGTCTTCATCATGTCAACAGTAAATATGTAACATACCCAGCGACCTTTATAAATCGTTGAGGTGATGGGGTGCTTGAAAAGTCCATAAATTCCTTTTAGATACCATAATGTAACATATCCAACCATTGCTATAAAACGTTGAGGTGACTGGGTACTAAAAAACTCTACGTATTTTGCTCTGATACTTTATGTAAATGAAAAAAATCAATTTCATTCACTGGTTGTAGCATTTAACAACGGAAACCAAGCCATATCAGCCTTCAAACATTCCATTCCAATGTTAAACATTAATGCAGTCCTATGATGCATTCATCCTCGATTACGCAAATTAAATATAAAAACACAGAACTTAACAAACCAGAATAATAAAATGCAAAATATAAAACACGATATATCAACAATTTCTGCATAATTATAACATAATAGAAAAACACTTGTCTTTATGGGAAAATAAACCAATTGGCTGCAGATGAAGTATGTTCCTCCTAGCCTTGGGCTTTTTGTCAAACTTAATCTTTGTAGGATAGAGTCCACGCTTCAGTTGAGGCTATAAATCCACGAGGGTGAAGTTTTGAGGTTTTTCTCTAAGTACTCTTACTCAACCATTAACTAGAAAACTTTGACAGATCTCCATCTTTGCTAAACAATGCCTTAGGCTATTCCTATTCCCTACCAGTGCTACAACATAGGTTGGCCAAGGAATTTCTATTGGAATTCTCGGTGACCAATCCAATCACCTACATGTTTATAGGACTGCTGTTGCTATGATATCTTCACCAAATCTTTCTCATAGTAGCACTATGATTATACCATAAATAAAATGAAACATCATAAACCTGTAAGAAAATACACTAGATGGTGCTATCAAATAATCCTTCTCTATTCTTCCATTCGTGCCATTATTTGTACTATAATTCTTGCATGATTGAATTCTTTGGAATATATTTGCATGCCAACCACTCACCATGTGTCTTCATGTGAAGTCCATGTTTCACCTCTAATCCTACATTTAGAATCATATAAACAATGGTTAATTAATCCAGGGTTTATCATCAATGGATTAATAATCAAAGGTTTAAGTATGTAGGTTAAGTCACTAGATAAGATTCTCCTCCATTAGCCCCCTCTCAAGTCTCATACTAGTCTCCTTTCTCTTCTCCCACTTGTGGAATCATAGCCACTCTTCTCTTTTTAGCCGTCTTTTGTTTGTAGTTATTAGGGTTTTCATATTAACCAAATGTACAATTACAATTCACAAATGGTCTTGGCTTACAGTGATATCTTCCTTACTTTTGCATTTACATCATGGGGTCAAAATTAGGGGTATTATGTTTCCCTCCACCTTAAATTTGCACTATCCTTTGTGCATATCAACATTGATTATAATAACAAAACTTTACATCAAAATTTCAAAATAAATGTGGGTATTCTTCTCGCATGACATATTTCAACTCCCATGCTACGTCCTTAGGGTTGTAGTGCGTCCATAGAACCTTTTGATTCATTAGAAATAGATGCCTTTCTAAAAACCCTTACCATTACTATTTGTATATAGCACAGAGGCTCCACCACTCTATGTGCATTATTACCACCATTAGTGCTTGTTTCCTTCTCTAAAGCACCTTCCAAATCAGTGAATGGGATTCCACTGCTGTACTACTTGCCTCCAAGCTATTGACATTAATCTTGTTGAAGAATTCTATATGCCATGAATAGGTGTCCTTGTTATCCACTTTTCATAAATAGTCTAAAGTTTCCTCCACCTCTGATCCCACCAACACATTGTACTCTTGCTTAGGATATCTCATGGCCATTTGAATGCGTCGAGGTAGATAGGATATCTAGCCTCTTAGAGAAGATGGCCACACTTGCCAACAAATCATCTGAGTAATCAACCAATTCTTGACCCCCTTTCATTTTTTCTTCTTTCAAGAATTTGATTCTTATTAAACTTATTAAACATGACGAATGATTTTACTATACCATATCTTTTTTATAAATGAATGGATTCATAGAGTAATGTGAACAAGTATGTTGGATTATGGTTATACTTCAAAGTTCTAAGATTTGGCTAGTTTGATAACACATTTATATTTCAAATGACTTTCCGATTTGCATTCACACATTACCCATATTTTTCATGAAATTTAATTGTGCGACTTAATAGATAGATATAAACTCTAGCAGCTATCACATTGTCATGACGATATTTTCGTCTAATGTTATGATATTTTGGTATTTTTTTTCTTGAGTAGTGAATGTTTTTCTATAGAGGATGTGCTTAATCTCTTCTAGTTCATTTTAATGTTTTTCTATAGAGGATGTGCTTAATCTCTTTTAGTTCATTTTATTTTTGTAGGAAACAATTATGTTTTTCCATGATCCATAGCATTGTTGATAGAGTCTCTTCCAAATCGTTGTTCCATTTGCTTCCATGCAAAGATTATTTAGGGTAAGTTTTTGCAAATTATTTCCCTTACTCATTTGCTTTTGTGAGTGTTTGTGAAATTGCATCAATAAGGTCAAAGGATGCTAGTGCTTTATTTGGTTGGTATGTAGTGAGCACAACCATCACCTCCTCTTTGGATGGGTTATATGTGCACGGTTGAATGTGTGATTTTTTCTATTCTTTAGAAACATTCTCATCTATCTCTATTTTTCTAATATGCATAAAGCTAAATAAGTGGTTACAATAAAGCTAACGATAAAGTTGTAATTATATGTTATTTTTTTCTTTTGTTATTGCATAAAGTAGTGAGGTGCATGTACAACATAGTATGATAGAGATGTTATCACATTTTTCATGTGGATTATGCTTACATGTCGGCCTACAAAAATATAGAATACTTGTAACAAATAATAGTAATATTAAATGTTAGCCAAACATAGTAGATTTTTTAATGAATATTGATTCTTTTAAATTTTGAGATTTAATGTGATTGATTTAATTTTAACTTAGAAATTATGTTTTTAATAATTAAATTAATTTTATTAATAGTGTAGTTTCATTTCATAATGGGATTTATTATAGGTTTGTCTAAAATAGAAAAATTATGAGGAAAATTTTACATGTAAACATATTTGATCTTTAAAAAAGTATGTGTTTCAAAAAGTATGTGCACAGAGCGTAGAGAGGTCCACCTACATCATAGCATGATATTGACGTTGTCATGTTTGATATGTAGGTAATGCTTGCATGTTTGAGTTTAAAAAAAAAATACTTATAACAAATAATAGTAATACTATATGTTATCCAAATATAGATACAAAAGGAAATAAAAATATCTCTCTATATATGGAAGACAGAATTGATATGTACATTGAATATAAAAATTGTTATATAGAGAGATAAAAAAATAGATACTAGAGTTACACATAAATACAAATACTATAGATATGATATTTACACATAAATATCGTTACCCCTCTTCATCTCAACCTAAATCCATCTTAAATGATAAAAAAATTTACACCTTAAAATATTTGATCCCTTTTAGTGCTTGATAAATCCATAATTAAGGTGGATCTATATTGGTTTAAACTTGTGTGTTCTCTTATGTGGGGATGAGTAGGAGATGATAGGAAGTGACAACAATGATAAGGGGAGAGGGTGGGAACAAGGAGGCTAGGATGTGGGGGGGTTGCACAAGGATGGAGGAAAGATAGGAGTGTGTGTGGAGACAAAGTAGGGGAAGTGGGCAATGAAAAGGAAGATGGGGGGGAGATTGGGGGGATGTTGGTAGTCAAGAGAAGAGGATTGGGGAATGAGGGATAAGGGGAATTTAAGGGAGAGGAAAAGTGGAAAATGTGTGGGGTGTGTTGACGTGGATGGGGGGTCATGAGGGAGAAGGGGGTGGAGAGAGGTTACCTATGGATAGGAGGTAACAATAATTATCTTAGAAGATACTTATGAAAATGAAGGTTATAGAATGTAAGCCATATGTAAATACATAAAATGGTCTATCTAGAATCAAATGTGAAGAAACAGTAAGGGATTTGGAGGGATCACATGCTTGGTGAAATATTTTACAAGAAAAATCACTAGGAGAAAAATGGACATCTACAATGAAGTTATGCTCATATGACTTCTCCCCTTACTAGTGGTTCATATATTATGCTCTGCGAAGTTTCAAAAGTGCCCAATTGATTCATGCATTTGTGTGGTTGACCTTTGTCTTCCTTGCTCGATCTTGTTAGATACCTATTCCTTGGGATTATGATACATTGTAAATAGTAAGAGTCATTCCAATTCCTTGGAAGATAAAACCAAAGGTCAATTATGATTGTATTAATGTATGGCTCACTTTAATGAAATGCAATTCAATTCGTGGAGTTACTCATCCATGACTTGACAATGGTATCAAAGCCTAGGTTTTCTTGATAATTCCATGATATTACCTTTGTCTTATCTGCTTCCTCCCTCTAATTGTTCTTCCTCATCAAGTTCAGTTCATTCCAAAGTGTTTCATTTTCAAGTGTGAAACAATGTCTCGAGATTCAACTTCCACATGTAGATGCTGATATTTTCACCACCTTGCACCACTTTGACGTGAAGGCATTTTGTCGAATGAGGTTCTTTTGTGGTGATTTTTTTACATAATTTTGATACCAAAGTTGGATATTGAAAGCATGCTTTATAAATAAATATCAATTTTCATTAATTTGGGCTTGTGCATTAATTTATTTCAGATAAAATTAACAAGATCAATGCAGAGTTATTCAGAATTTTGGTTTAATAAATATATGATTTTGTGAGGCCACAATACATCTGTGCTATAGCTTGTCTTATTATTTAGAATTTCCTAATCTCCTAAAAATAGATGAAATGATGAAAAAAATGGAATATATCCAAATTCATAGTGAAGAAGGTTCTACCTTGGTTATACTTGCCCCATAAAATGTTCTACAATGGTATCACTTTTGCTATCGCATTTTGCATTTGTTGCTTTGCACAATTTGGTTTTTTTAGACAATCTTTGAATCTTTTGGTTCTTTGTGATTTTTGTGTTCTAGTGAAATTTATTGAGGAAAATGCATTATCTTGCTTTAATTGTGGGTGTGGTGTTCAATGCCAAAGATAATTATTGGGAATGTTCAAGGAATATTAAGCATAACCTGATCTTCAATGATATTTGGGATGACATTTGTGATGGTGAAACCAAACCAAAAGTAGATAAACAAATATCCATATGGACGAATAAAAATAAGAAAGATTATGCTTTTGTTGCTTCTGTAAGTGAAGAGGTGAGTCATCATATCATATCTATCAAATATTTTTGGAGTTCTTTGAAGAAGTTGAAATATTTGTATGATTCACATTCAAAGTTGGAGCTAATTGAATTGCAGTTGAAGCTTTTCAACCTAGGTTTGAAGGATAATGATCCCATGGATTTAACATCAAAATAATAGCCATCATGCAAGACATAGATGTTACCTATGTGAAGATAGACATATTGATCTCATGACCTTCATGAAGAAGACAAATCAACCCACTAGAGAGACTGTGCATCTTGCTAAAAAATAGAAGAATAGTTCGCATGATTTTTCTATGGGAGAAGGTAGTAAGAGAAGACATAGAAAGAAGAATTTCAAAGTTAAGGGGGTAGGCACAATCAAGGTGAGAGATCCCATCTTCACTGAGTTCGTTTGTGGTAAGAATGGACATGAAGAAAAGACATGTAGAATCCCATGGGAGAAGATCAAATACAAGCATGAACAAAAGGAAGACAAAGGTAAATATTATGAATCCACTCATTTTGTTGTTTCTCATTGCAATATTGGCATAAATGAAAATTTGTTCAAAACTTTATTTGATTCTTGGAGAGATCCCTGGTTGCTAGACTCCGGTGCTACTTGCCACATGATATTCCAGAGATTTTTCTTTGAAGAATTGAATGACAATGTGCAATATACTTTGCAAATAGATCAAGTGCCAAACCTACAAGAGTTGGCACCATTAGGCTCTAATTCCTTTTGCATGATGTTCTCTATCTTATTGATTTATGGGGAAACTTATTGTCTCTTGTGCACATTCGATAGAAATACCATTCCATTCACATGTTCGATGGAAAAAGTGAAATAATGAGGTCTTTCGACAAGATGGTTGTCATGAAAAGATAGGAGGATGAAAGATTGTTGAAGTTGAAAGGGACATTTGCGCATGCACATAATTCTGCATACCTTCGTCACCATGATGAAGTTAAATTGAAATCCAGTCTCTTGTGGTATGCTAGATTTGGGCACATAAATTATGATAGTACTTGTGTTGAAGAAAAATGGGGTTTTTGGTTTGCCTACCATTCCAAGGAACTTGAAGCAATATTAGGCATGTATCGTTGATAAACACATCAAATAGCCTTTTCATGATTCCAATTCGAGAGCACATAGAAAGATAGAGTTGATACACTTTGATTTTGTGTGGCCCCATTCATGTTCCATATACCTTTGGTAATAAATATATCATGTTTTTTTGTTGATGACTACATCAAGAGGTGTTAGGTTTAATTGTTGAAACATAAATCTCAAGCTTTTGAAACATTTAAAAATTTTCATTTATGGATTGAAAATGAAACACAATCTCGTAGTGGCGCTCTTCATATTGATAATGGAGGGGAATATACTTCTACTGAGTTTGAAAACTATCTTTTCCAATATGGGGTCAAACATCAAACCATTATTCCATACAATTCTTAGGTAGAAAGAATGAACATGGCACTCTTAAATATGATGTCTTCAATGTTATTTTTCAAGAATATTTAGTTGATGTTTTGACATGATGTAGTTATATGTGTAGTATATGTGTGAAAAAAAAGTCCATATCATGCTCTTGGGAAAATGACTCCTTATGAAATGTGGTATGGCCACATTCCTTTGGTGAGGCATCTCGAGGTTTTTGGTTCCACCTATTATGCCTTAATTCTTAAGGAGCAAAGAAACAAACTTGGTGCAAGGAGTGGAAAGTGCGTCTTCTTGGGGTACTCAAATAACACCAAATCATATCATATTTATGATGATATAAACAGGAAGTTCATTCTTTCCCCAGAGGTGTTTTTTCTTGAATTCACCAAGACTAACAAAACTGATGAGTGACAAATTGATCATCTGGATAGTTTCACCCATGTAAAGACATATCATGAGTTTGATGATGAGATTCCACATATTGAAGGGGGATCCGTATCTTGGATCAATCTATGGAATCTCCTTTTAAAGTGCCATCCCCCCTCATGTGGAATCCAACCACTTGATCAGAACAAGAAGTTCAATTGGATGATGTGATTGAGAGGATTAAAAGGCTTAACCTTGATGGGAATGCAACACTATCTCCATCATTGGAGCAACTTTGACCATCATATAAATGTCCAAAACAACTTATAATGACACTTGAAAGTGTTCATCCTAATTATGTTGGAAATACTTGAACCATAAGTTCTACAAGACAAAATGATGGAGGTGATGTAGATAATTCAATTTAGGTGATGTAAATGATATGGATGTTTTATATGATTGTGAATTGAATTTATCTACTAACATTGAACCAAATTCCTTTGAAGAAGCAACTTCTCATGATGAGTTGAAATAAGCCATATGGAAAGAGTATGATGCTCTCATCAAGAATGGGACATGGAAGTTGGTGGATCCTCCATTTGGAACCAAACCAATTGTCTACAGGTGGGTCTACAATAACAAGTACAAAATCAGATGGCTCACTTGATAAGCATAAAACGAGGTTTGTGGTGAAAGGATTTGCATAGAAATAAGGCATAGACTAAGAGGGGACTTTATTCCCTTACAAAAAAATGGGGTACCATTCATGCTTTGTTGGCTTTTCCAACACATAATAGGTGGAATATTCATCACATGGATGTGAAGACAACATTTTTGAATGGAGACTTGAAAGAGAATGTATACATGTCTCAACTAGAAGGGTTTGTTGTGAAAGGTCAAGAACATAAGGCATGCAAGCTCATCAAGTCTTTGTATGGCCTAAAGCAAGCATCTCATGCATGGTATGAAAAGCTAGTTGAGCATATTTTGAAGATCAATTTCAATAATTTTAATCTTGATGATGCAACTTTGTTAAGAAAGTTGTCAAAATTGTTGTATATCTTGTGGTGTATGTAGACAATCTTTTGATAACTAGGAACAATGAAGTAGATATTGCATCCATAAAGAAATAATTGAATAAGGGTTTTGATATGAAAGACATGGGACATATTCACTACTACTTGGGTATTGAAGTAACTTAGAATCCAAAGCATGTATTCATTTCCCAAAATAAGTACATTGGAGAATTGTTGAACAAATTTGGCATGGCTGATTGTAATCCTCTCTCTACTCCAATGGAGCAAAATGTGAAGCTTAAATCAAAAGAAAGGAATGATTTTGAGGATGCAACTAAATATAGACAACTTTATGGGAGTCTTGTCTACCTTACTACTGCCACACCATTATTGCAGTTGGGATCCTTTATAGGTTCATACAAAAACCTTGTGAAGGAAATTGGTGTGCTGCAAACATAGTTCTAAGGTACTTGAAGGGAAGTCAAGACTTTGGGCTAAAATACTCTTAAGGTGGAGGATTTCAAACTAGTTGGACACACAAATTTAGACTTTGATGGGGATAAGGGGAATGGAAAGTCTACTTCAAGATACCTCATGAGTCTTGGATCAACAACTATCTATTGGAGATCACACAGACAATTCATTCCAACAAATTCCACTACATAGGTAGAGTATGTGGCTGCTACAAAGGCAACAAAGGAGATTGCATAGCTCAGGAAGATACTAGAGGATTTGTAGGAGAAACAAGTGAATGTTACTCCACTTTTGATTGACAACACTTATGCAATAAAGTTGGCCAAAACCCTATATTCCATGATCGAACAAATAACATCAACATGAAGTACCACCATTTAATTCAACATCATGTAGAGGCCAAGACCATTTAGTTGATACATTGTTACACAAGTGAGAAAATTACAGTCATCTTCACCAAAGCAGTTGGAAGGGAAAAGTTTGAAAAGGTAAAAACAATGATTGGACTTACAAACACTCCTTCAGATTAAGGGGGGGGAATGTTAGATACCTAATCCTTGGGATTATGGTATATTATAAATATTATTTTAGGAGAAATATGAAGAGTCATAGGTGAATAGGAAGAATCATTCAAACTCTTAGAAGATAAAACCAAATGTCACTTTTGGTTGTATTAATATATGGATCACTTTAATGAAATGCAATTCAATCCATGGAGTTATTCATCCTTGGTCCGATGTTGTCGGAAAAATTGGTCTATGTGGACACAGACTAATCTCCCTAGACTCGAACTCCAAGACTAGAATACCTTTTAATCAATGGTTTTCCTTGCTAGTTGTAGTTTCCAGCTCCGTTCTAAGACTTGTGGGTAATAACCCGTAAGAAAACACAAGTCAACAAGAGCGAAAGAAGCAAAAGTATAATTTGATAAAACATATGCAAATGATCAAGGAAAAATGTAACAAAGATAACCTAAAATGGATAACATTTGTGGGAAATAACATATATTGTTGTATTAATAATAATGGAAGAGATTACAATTAGAGCCTTGATGTTGTGAAGTCCTTCCCAATGATACCTTGCTCCAATACACACCCTTTGCCTCTACGAATTTTGACACCATAGGTTTGATACCAGCCCAACCAGATCAAAATTCACCTTAAGAAAGTTGAAGCTAAAGCCATGATTGGCCACTATTCATGATTACCTTTCTTCATGA
The DNA here is from genome assembly GCA_032191745.1 of Picea mariana. Taxonomy (NCBI): domain Eukaryota; kingdom Viridiplantae; phylum Streptophyta; class Pinopsida; order Pinales; family Pinaceae; genus Picea; species Picea mariana. The sequence goes on from JASDQU010100873.1 coordinate 48,078, forward strand.
GAGATGCTACCTTTTATAGATTTGAAAACGAAGGGTGATAAGCTTAGGATCTCACCAAATCAGGAATATGGGTGAGATTTGAATCGATCGAATGACACCTCATCCTCTAAGCTTCTATTCTAGAAACTTCTCGAATTTCTTCTTTTTTTCTTCATACGAACAATGTCGCACCCTAGGAATGAGCAACATGCGACACTATCGAAGGCCACTGTGCTACAACATGCATCATTTAATGATGTCTTAGTCTGTAAAGGAACACAATGCGACATTCATAAATTAGGGTTTTTTTAAAGGAAATTTCCATAGTTTCATCTCTCTAGGAAAGGTTTTTCTTCTATCTTCTTCATGGATTAAGGAAATAATCCTTTGAATGACAAAGGGTAGGTGCACATCATCAATTGTCATAGTTGTGACAAAAATATTGTGTAACATAATCCCCCCTAGAGTATGAAGTTAGAAAAGGAGTGATAGCTAAAATACTTTGTCGTGTGGGTGTTGAAACAAGCAACACATCAGCTGGAAACCTGTCAACAACAAACAAGGAGTTACAATACAATAATATATATCATCACTGAGATAGGCATTCACATACTCATAATACAAGCGACTCAAAGCATACGTTACAACATGAAAAGATCCATGTCAAGTAAGAGAGGTCATGGCCACCAAAATACACCGTGGATCCATGCAATTATGACTCAAATGTGAACATAGCTACCAAAAATACACTGTGGATCTATGTCATAAAGACTCAAATTTGAACATAGCCATAAGACATACACTGTGGATCTATGCAACAATACATACTCAAAATACTCCATCACAACTTGGGTCTATCAAACATAATCCAGGGTCTTCATCTCTACCGTGCCATAGTACAAATCTATCCATGTGAATAAATATGTCGAAGTTGAACATGGTAGAAACCATTTGACTATCGGTCAATGCTGAAAGCTGTTAATAGAGGTGAAAGGAACCACCAATAATGACGATGACCCTTAAGGTACATACGTACATTCTATTGAGTGCGAATAGATGAGTTGAATTTGAGCGCTCGTAGAATCTTTCGATCGAAGGTTAATGGTGAAAACCTGTCGTTGAAGGCGAGGAAACTTGCCATCGAGGCATGCAAGGTCCAAGTTATTGAACGGTTTATGAACCAACTTCCCAGATAATGCGCTGGAGTTGATAGGAAGTGATTCGTCACAAGAGGGCCTTGGGGTATCCCCCATCAATGATGTGAAACAGGTACAAAGATTTTAAGTACATTAGAGCACAAAGCAATTTAGATTGACTTATGGATGGTTGACAAGATAGAAGTCTTAAGGTTTGCAGAACTGATCGACGCGATAGAAGGCTTTCCAGGTTGAACTTCTCTTGAACATATTGACGACATGACAACTGTCTTGGAAACACGGACTCAAAAATAGAATCACATACCAAAGTATAAACTTATAAAGGAGTATGATCAACAAGAGACGAGCGAATTTCCCAACCTTGACACAAGGAGTGAAATGATGTCATGTTCAGGAATGACTAGTTGCCATAGAATTAATACAAATTTAATACATATTCCCTTTCCAACCCCCGCAACCATTTTTACACAAGCTTGAGGAGGATAACATATGCTTTTAGTATAAACTCATCCTTCGAAGTATTTTTAACGAACCCTAGGAATGAATGGTTCAGTCCCATATAGGTCTTTCAATGTAAATTTTACGAGTGCAGAGAAAGTAAAATCAGTGGTTTTTCATGTTTAGGGAGTTTGAAAAACACTTAAAAGAGAACTCCAAGATTAACTTTTTCGTAAATTTAGTCTCCCAAGCCCGAAAAAGTATAAAATAATACCTAGGAGAACTCTTCTATCCATGATCGACAAGAGTATTATTTTTTCGTAGTTAGTTTGACGAGAGTGAAAAAGGGTTAAACTATCGTTTGACAGATGCCCTTTCAAATCCTTTAATGATCGTGAAAGGAGAAAATCTTGCTCGACAATCTTTTCATATTTAGAGAGTCTGAAAAGAGCTTAAAAGAAACTCCAAAGAGTTCCTTTTTGGTATAGCTTTTATGAGTCCGAAAAAGTGATAAAAGTATACTCAGTGACCTATTTTTATGTATTTATGAGCACGAGAAAGAACAAATACTAAGCTCGATAACCTATTTTCATGTATTTACGAGCACGGGAAAGAAAAAAGACCAAGCTCAAGATTGGTTTCATTTTTACACAAGCTTGAAACAAAGTAAAACTATGCTTAGGTTCTATTTTTCCACAAGCTTGAAACTTAAAACTAACTGTGCTTGGAACTTCTCAACATAAAGTCCAAAGGTTTCGAGTGATACCCATGGGTAGTTGGTACTTTGCCCCCAGCTGAAGAAGCTAGCTTCTTAAATCCAACATGATATCCAGAGGCTAGAGACATGTCCCACAAGCTTCATTTTGTCCGCCTACTCTTCTTCTATACCAGAATAGACTCTTGGCTACTAGAACGAAAATTTCCACCGGAGAAGGAAGACAAAGAGGTTCAATTGACACAGGTGGATGAAATGAAGGTTCAAGTACGAGATCTAGTGAAAGACTTGACTCTATGGGAGAGGGTTTATTTCATTTTTTAACGAGCTTGACATGGACAATGAACTATGCTCGAAGGGATCAGTTTCATTTTTTAACGAGTTTGAAATTGAAAAGAAACTATGCTCATAGCTCCGGGTTCAATCCCTAGACTTTTTTTCATTTTTTAATGAGCTTGCCACAAAGAAAGAAAAACTATGCTCATAATCTCATCTTGATCATTGTTGCCAAGAGGAAAATTCTCTTAAACATATTGACGACATGACAACTATCTTGGAAACACCTACTCAAAAAGAGGATCACATACCAAAGTATAAGCTTATAAAGGAGTATGATCAACAAGAGACGAGCGGATTTCCCAACCTTGACACAAGGAGTGAAAGGATGTCATGTTCAAGAACGACTAGTTGCCATAGAATTAATACAAATTTAATGCATATTCCCTTTCCAATCCCCTCCACCATTTCTGGCGAGTACCTCTTTATTTTTACACAAGCTTGAGGAGGATAACATATGCTTTTAGTATAAGCTCATCTTTTAGAGTATTTTTAACGAACCCTAGGAATGAATGGTTCGATCGCATATAGGTATTTCAATGTAAATTTTATGAGTCGAGAGAAAGTAAAATCAATGGTTTTTCATGTTTAGGGAGTCTGAAAAACACTTAAAAGAAAATTCCAAGATTAACTTTTTCGTAAATTTAGTCTCCCAAGCCCAAAAAATTATAAAATAATATATAGGAGAACTCTTCTATCCATGATTGACTAGAGTATTCTTTTTTCGTAGTAAGTTTGACAAGACCGAAAATGGGTTAAACTATCGCTTGACAGATGCCCTTTCAAATCCTTTAATGAGCGTGAAAGGAGAAAAGCTCGCTCGACAATCTTTTCATATTTAGAGAGTCTGAAAATAGCTTAAAATAAACTCTAAAGAGTTCCTATTTCATATAGCTTTTACGAGTCCGAAAAAGTGATAAAAGTATACTCAATAACATATTCTTATGTATTTACGAGCACGAGAAAGAACAAAGACTAAGCTCGATAACCTATTCTCATGTATTTACGAGCATGGGAAAGAAAAAAAACTAAGCTCAGGATTGGTTTCATTTTTACACAAGCTTGAAACAAAGTAAAACTATGCTAGGATAGGTTTCATTTTTTCACAAGCTTGAAACTAAAAACTATCTGTGCTCAAAACTTCCCAACGTAAAGTCCAAAGGTTTCAAGTGATACCCATGGGTAGTTGGTACTTTGCTCCCAGCTGAAGAAGCTAGCTTCTTAACTCCAACATGATGTCCAGAGGCTAGAGACATGCCCCCCAAGCTTCATTTTGTCCGCCTACTCTTCTTCTATACCAGAGTAGACTCCTGGCTGCTAATACGAAAATGTCCACCAGAGAAGGAAGACAAAAACGTTCAATTGACACAGGTGGATGAAATGAAGGTTCAAGTACGAGATCTAGTGAAAGACTTGACTCTATGGGAGAGGGTTTATTTCATTTTTTAACAAGCTTGACATGGATAATGAACTATGTTCGAAGGGATTAGTTTCATTTTTTAACAAGCTTGAAATTGAAAATAAACTATGCTCATAGCTCCGGGTTCAATCTCTATACTTCTTTTTCATTTTTTAATGAGCTTGCCACATAGAAAGAAAAACTATGCTCATAGCCTCATCTTGATCATTGTTGCCAATGTTGAAATAATGTAACTGCGAAGGGCATTCTTATTATTTTGTTATTGGATTAAATCCCCATTGTGGATTAATCATGTCATTATTATTATTTTTATTATTAGGTTAAATCCCCATTGAGGATTAACCAAGTCGGTAATTGTATAAGGACCAAATCCCCTTTTGCGGATTGG
>JASDQU010100873.1:52530-68924 GCA_032191745.1 Picea mariana
GTTGTTAGTCAAGAGAAGAGGAGTGGGGAATGAGGGATAAGGGGAATTTAAGGGAGAGGAAAAGTGGAAAATGTGTGGGGTGCGTTGACGTGGATGGGGGGTCATGAGGGAGAAGGGGGTGGAGAGAGGTTACCTATGGATAGGAGGTAACAATAATTATCTTAGAAGATACTTATGAAAATGAAGGTTATAGAATTTAAGCCATATGTAGATACATAAAATGGTCTATCTAGAATCAAATGTGAAGAAACAATAAGGGACTTGGAGGGATCACATGCTTGGTGAAATATTTTACAAGAAAAATCTCTAGGAGAAAAATGGACACCTACAATGAAGTTATGCTCATATGACTTCTCCCCTTACTAGTGGTAAGCCATATGTAGTTACATAAAATGGTCTATCTAGAATCAAATGTGAAGAAACAATAAGGGACTTGGAGGGATCACATGCTTGGTGAAATATTTTACAAGAAAAATCTCTAGGAGAAAAATGGACACCTACAATGAAGTTATGCTCATATGACTTCTCCCCTTACTAGAGGTTCATATATTATGCTCTGCGAAGTTTCAATAGTGCCCAATTGATTCATGCATTTGTGTGGTTGGCCTTTGTCTTCCTTGCTCGATCTTGTTAGATACCTAATCCTTGGGATTATGATACATTGTAAATAGTAAGAGTCATTCAGACTCCTTGGAAGATAAAACCAAAGGTCAATTATGATTGTATTAATGTATGGCTCACTTTAATGAAATGCAATTCAATTCGTGGAGTTACTCATCCATGACCTGACAATGGTATCAAAGCCTAGGTTTTCTTGATAATTCCATGATATTACCTTCGTCTTATCTACTTCCTCCCTCTAATTGTGTTCTTCCTCATCAAGTTCAGTTCATTCCAAAGTGTTTCATTTTCAAGTGCGAAACATCTAAATGTCTCGAGATTCAACTTCCACATGTAGATGTTGATATTTTCACCACCGTGCACCACTTCGACGTGAAGGCATTTTGTCGAATGAGGTTCTTTTGTGGTGATTTTTTTACATAGTTTTGACCCCAAAGTTGGATATTGAAAGCATGTTTTATAAATAAATATCAATTTTCATTAATTTGGGATCGTGCATTAATTTATTTCAGATAAAATTAACAAGATCGATGCAGAGTTATTCAGAATTTTGGTTTAATAAATATATGATTTTGTGAGGCCACAATACATCTATGCTATAGCTTCTCTTATTATTTAGAATTTCCCAATCTCCTAAAAATATATGAAATGATGAAAAAAATGGAATATATCCAAATTCATAGTGAAGAAGGTTCTACCTTGGTTATACTTGCCCCATAAAATGTTCTACAATGGTATCACTTTTGCTATCACATTTTGCATTTGTTGCTTTGCACAATTTGTTTTTTTAGACAATCTTTGAATCCTTTGGTTCTTTGTGATTTTTGTGTTTTAGTGAAATTTATTGAGGAAAAAGCATTATCTTGCTTTAATTGTGGGTGTGGTGCTCAATGACAAAGATAATTATTCGGAATGGTCAAGGAATATTAAGCATAACCTGATCTTCCATGATATTTGGGATGACATTTGTGATGGTGAGACCAAACCTACCAAACCAAAAGTAGATAAACAAATATCCATATGGACGAATAAAGATAAGAAAGATTATGCTTTTGTTGCTTTTGTAAGTGAAGAGGTGAGTCATCATATCATATCTATCAAATATTTTTGGAGTTCTTTGAAGAAGTTGAAATATTTCTATGATTCACATTCAAAGTTGGAGCTAATTGAATTGTAGTTGAAGCTTTTCAACCTAGGTTTGAAGGATAATGATCCCATGGATTTAACATCAAAATAATAGCCATCATGCAAGACATAGATGCTACCTATGTGAAGATAGACACATTGATCTCATGACCTTGATGAAGAAGACAAATCAACCCACTAGAGAGACTGTGCGTCTTGCTAAAAAATAGAAGAATAGTTCGCATGATTTTTCTATGGGAGAAGGTAGTAAGAGAAGACATAGAAAGAAGAATTTCAGAGTTAAGGGGGTAGGCACAATCAAGGTGAGAGATCCCATCTTCACTGAGTTCGTTGTGGTAAGAATGGACATGAAGAAAAGACATGTAGAATCCCATGGGAGAAGATCAAATATAAGCATGAATAAAAGGAAGACAAGTAAATATTCTTAATCCACTCATTTTGTTGTTTCTCATTGCAATATTGGCATAAATGAAAATTTGTTCAAAACTTTATTTGATTTTTGGAGAGATGTCTGGTTGTTGGACTCCGGTGCTACTTGCCACATGATATTCCAGAGATTTTTCTTTGAAGAATTGAATGACAATGTAGAGGGTGCAATATACTTTGCAGATAGATCAAGTGTCAAACCTACAAGAGTTGGCACCATTAGGCTCTAATTCCTTTTGCATGATGTTCTCTGTCTTCTTGATTTATGGGGAAACTTATTGTCTCTTGTGCACATTCGATATAAATACCATTCCATTCACATGTTCGATGGAAAAAGTGAAATAATGAGGTCTTCCGACAAGATGGTTGTCATGACAAGATAGGAGGATGAAAGATTGTTGAAGTTGAAAGGGACATTTGTGCATGCACATAATTCTGCATACCTTCGTCACCATGATGAAGTTAAATTGAAATCCAGTCTCTTGTGGCATGCTAGATTTGGGCACATAAATTATGATAGTACTCATGCGTTGAAGAAAAATCGTGTTTTTGGTTTCCCTACCATTCCAAGGAACTTGAAGCAATATTAGGCATGTATCGTTGATAAACACATCAAATAGCCTTTTCATGATTCCAATTCGAGAACACATAGAAAGATAGAGTTGATACACTTTGATTTTGTGTGGCCCCATTCATGTTCCATATACCTTTGGTAATAAATATATCATGTTTTTTTGTTGATGACTACATCAAGAGGTGTTAGGTTTAATTGTTGAAACATAAATCTCAAGCTTTTGAAACATTTAAAAATTTTCATTTATGGATTGAAAATGAAACACAATCTCGTAGTGGCACTCTTCATATTGATAATGGAGGGGAATATACTTCTATTGAGTTTGAAAACTATCTTTTCCAATATGGGGTCAAACATCAAACCATTATTCCATACAATTCTTAGGTAGAAAGAATGAACATGACACTCTTAAATATGATGTCTTCAATGTTATTTTTCAAGAATATGAAGTTGATGTTTTGACATGATGTAGTTATGTGTGTAGTATATGTGTGAAAAAAGAGTCCATATCATGCTCTTGGGAAAAGGACTCCTTATGAAATGTGGTATGGCCACATTCCTTTGGTGAGGCATCTCAAGGTTTTTGGTTCCACCTATTATGCCTTAATTCTTAAGGAGCAAAGAAACAAACTTGGTGCAAGGAGTGGAAAGTGCGTTTTCTTGGGGTACTCAAATAACACCAAATCATATCATATTTATGATGATATAAACAGAAGTTCATTTTTTCCAGAGAGGTGTTTTTTCTTGAATTCACCAAGACTAACAAAACTGATGTGTGACAAATTGATCATCTGGATAGTTTCACCCATGTAAAGACATATCATGAGTTTGATGATGAGATTCCACAGATTGAAGGGGGATCCGTATCTTGGATCAATCTATGGAATCTCCTTTTAAAGTGCCATCCCCCCTTATGTAGAATCCAACCACTTGATCAGAACAAGAAGTTCAATTGGATGATGTGATTGAGAGGATTAAAAGGCTTAACCTTGATGGGAATGCAACACCATCTCAATCATTGGAGCAGCTTTGACCATCATATAAATGTCCAAAACAACTTATAATGACACTTGAAAGTGTTCATCCTAATTATGTTGGAAATCTTTGAACCATAAGCTCTCAAGACAAAATGATGGAGGTGATGTAGATAATTCAATTTAGGTGATGTAAATGATATGGATGTTTTATATGATTGTGAATTGAATTTATCTACTAACATTGAACCAAATTCCTTTGAAGAAGCAACTTCTCATGATGAGTGGAAATAAGCCATATGGAAAGAGTATGATGCTCTCATCAAGAATGGGACGTGGAAGTTGGTGGATCCTCCATTTGGAACCAAACCAATTGTCTACAGGTCGGTGTATAAGAACAATACAAAATCAGATGGCTCACTTGATAAGCATAAAACGAGGCTTGTGGTGAAAGGATTTGCATAGAAATAAGGCATAGACTAAGAGGGGACTTTATTCCCTCACAAAAAAATGGGGTACCATTCATGCTTTGGCTTTTCCAACACATAATAGGTGGAATATTCATCACATGGATGTGAAGACAACATTTTTGAATGGAGACTTGAAAGATAATGTATACATGTCTCAACTAGAAGGATTTGTTGTGAAAGGTCAAAAACATAAGGCATGCAAGCTCATCAAGTGTTTGTATGGCCTAAAACAAGCATCTCATGCATGGTATGAAAAGCTAGTTGAGCATATTTTGAAGATCAATTTCAATAATTTTAATCTTGATGATGCAACTTTGTTAAGAAATTTGTCAAAATTGTTGTATATCTTGTGGTGTATGTAGACAATCTTTTGATAACTAGGAACAATGAAGTAGATATTGCATCCATAAAGAAATAATTGAATAAGGGTTTTGATATGAAAGACGTGGGACATATTCACTACTACTTGGGTATTGAAGTAACTTAGAATCCAAAGCATGTATTCATTTCCCAAAATAAGTACATTGGAGAATTGTTGAACAAATTTGGCATGGCTGATTGTAATCCTCTCTCTACTCCAATGGAGCAAAATGTGAAGCTTACATCAAAAGAAATGAATGATTTTGAGGATGCAACTAAATATAGACAACTTTATGGGAGTCTTGTCTACCTTACTACTGCGACACCATTATTGCAGTTGGGATCCTTTATAGGTTCATGCAAAAACCTTGTGAAGGAAATTGGTGTGCTGCAAACATAGTTCTAAGGTGCTTGAAGGGAAGTCAAGACTTTGGGCTAAAATACTCTTAAGGTGGAAGACTTCAAACTAGTTGGACACACAAATTTAGACTTTGATGGGGATAAGGGGAATGGAAAGTCTATTTCAAGATACCTCATGAGTCTTGGATCAACAACTATCTATTGGAGATCACACAGACAATTCATTCCAACAAATTCCACTACATAGGTAGAGTATGTGGCTGCTACAAAGGCAACAAAGGAGATTGCATAGCTCAGGAAGATACTAGAGGATTTGTAGGGGAAACAAGTGAATGTTACTCCACTTTTGATTGACAACACTTATGCAATAAAGTTGGCCAAAACCCTATATTCCATGATCGAACAAATAACATCAACATGAAGTACCACCATTTAATTCGACATCATGTAGAGGCCAAGACCATTTAGTTGATACATTGTTACACAAGTGAGAAAATTACAGACATCTTCACCAAAGCAGTTGGAAGGGAAAAGTTTGAAAAGGTAAAAACAATGATTGGACTTACAAACACTCCTTCAGATTAAGGGGGGGAATGTTAGATACCTAATCCTTGGGATTATGGTATATTGTAAATATTATTTTAGGAGAAATATGAAGAGTCATAGGTGAATAGGAAGAATCATTCAAACTCTTAGAAGATAAAACCAAATGTCACTTTTGGTTGTATTAATATATGGACACTTTAATGAAATGCAATTCAATCCATGGAGTTATTCATCCTTGGTCCGATGTTGTCGGAAAAATCGGTCTATGCGGACACAAACTAATCTCCCTAGACTCGAACACCAAGACTAGAATACCTTTTAATCAATGGTTTTCCTTGCTAGTTGTAGTTTCCAGCTCCGTCCTAAGACTTGTGGGTAATAACCCGTAAGAAAACACAAGTCAACAAGAGTGAAAGAAACAAAAGTATAATTTGATAAAACATATGCAAATGATCAAGGAGAAATGCAACAAAGATAACCTAAAATGGATAGCATTTGTGGGAAATAACATATATTGTTGTATTAATAATAATGGAAGAGATTACAATTAGAGCCTTGATGTTGTGAAGTCCCTCCCAATGATACCTTGCTCCAATACACACCCTTTGCTTCTATGAATTCTGACACCATAGGTTTGATACTAGCCCAACCAGATCAAAATTCACCTTAAGAAAGCCGAAGCTAAAGCCATGATTGGCCACTATTCATGATTACCTTTCTTCATGAGAGATGCTTCCTTTTATAGATTTGAAAACGAAGGGTGATAAGCTTAGGATCTCACCAAATCAGGAATACGTGTGAGATTTGAATCGATCGAAGGACACCTCATCCTCGAAGCTTCTATTCTAGAAACTTCTCGAATTTTTTCTTTTTTTCTTCGTACGAACAATATGAACGAGCAACATGCGACACTATAAAAGGCTACTGTGCTACAACATGCATCATTTAATGATGTCTCAGTCTGTAAAGGAACACAGTGCGACATTCATAAATTAGGTTTTTTTTAAAGAAAATTTTCATAGTTTCATCTCTCTAGGAAAGGTTTTTCTTCCATCTTCTTCAGGGATTAAGGAAATAATCCTTTGAATGACAAAGGGTAGGTGCACATCATCAATGGTCATAGTTGTGACAAAAATACTGTGTAACATAATCCCCCCCAGAGTATGAGGTTAGAAAAGGAGTGATAGCTAAAATACTTTGTCGTGTGGGTGTTGAAACAAGCAACACATCAACTGGAAACCTGTCAACAACAAACAAGGAGTTACAATACAATAATATATATCATCACTGAGGTAGGCATTCACATACTCATAATACAAGCGACTCAAAGCATATGTTACAACATGAAAAGATCCATGTCAAGTAAGAGAGGTCATGGCCACCAAAATACACCGTGGATCCATGCCATTATGACTCAAATGTGAACATAGCTACCAAAAATACACTGTGGATCTATGTCATAAAGACTCAAATTTGAACATAGCCATGAGACATACATTGTGGATCTATGCAACAATACATATTCAAAATACTCCATCGCAACTTGGGTCTATCAAACATAATCCAGGGTCTTCATCTCTACCGTGCCATAGTACAAATCTATCCATGTGAATAAATATGTCGAAGTCGAACATGGTAGAAACCATTTGACTATCGGTCAATGCTGAAAGCTATTAATAGAGGCGAAAGGAACCACCAATAATGACGATGACCCTTAAGGTACATACATACATTCTATTGAGTGCGAATAGATGAGTTGAATTTGAGCACTTGTAAAATCTTTCCATCGAAGGTTAATGGTGAAATCCTGTCGTTGAAGGCGAGGAAACTTGCCATCGAGGCATGCAAGGTCCAAGTTACTGAACGATTTATGAACCAACTTCCCAGCTAATGCGCTGAAGTCGATAGGAAGTGATTCGTCACAAGAGGGCCTTGGGGTATCTCCCATCAATGATGTGAAATAGGTACAAAGATTTTAAGTACTTTAGAGCACAAAGTAATTTAGATTGACTTATGGATGGTTGACAAGATAGAAGTCTTAAGGTTTGCATAACTGATCGATGCGATAGAAGGCTTTCCAGGTTGAACTTCTCTTGAACATATTGACGACATGACAACTGTCTTGGAAACACAGACTCAAAAATAGGATCACATACCAAAGTATAAATTTATAAAGGAGTATGATCAACAAGAGACGAGTGAATTTCCCAACCTTGACACAAGGAGTGAAATGATGTCATGTTTAGGAATGACTAGTTGCCATAGAATTAATACAGATTTAATACATATTCCCTTTCCAACCCCCCAAACCATTTTTACACAAGCTTGAGGAGGATAACATATGCTTTTAGTATAAACTCATCCTTCAGAGTATTTTTAACGAACCCTAGGAATGATGGTTCAGTCCCATATAGGTCTTTCAATGTAAATTTTACAAGTCCAGAGTAAGTAAAATCAGTGGTTTTTCATGTTTAGGGAGTTTGAAAAACACTTAAACGAGAACTCCAAGATTAACTTTTTCGTAAATTTAGTCTCCCAAGCCCGAAAAAGTATAAAATAATACCTAGGAGAACTCTTCTATCCATGATCGACAAGAGTATTCTTTTTTCGTAGTTAGTTTGACGAGAGCGAAAAATGGTTAAACTATCGTTTGACAGATGCCCTTTCAAATCCTTTAATGAGCGTGAAATGAGAAAATCTTGCTCGACAATCTTTTCATATTTAGAGAGTCTGAAAATAGATTAAAAGAAACTCCAAAGAGTTCATTTTTGGTATAGCTTTTATGAGTCTGAAAAAGTGATAAAAGTATACTCAGTAACCTATTCTTATGTATTTACGAGCATGAGAAAGAACAAATACTAAGCTCGATAACTTATTCTCATGTATTTACGAGCACGGGAAAGAAAAAAGACCAAGCTCAAGATTGGTTTCATTTTTACACAAGCTTGAAACAAAGTAAAACTATGCTTAGGTTCCATTTTTTCACAAGCTTGAAACTTAAAACTAACCATTCTTGGAACTTCTCAACATAAAGTCCAAAGGTTTTGAGTGATACCCATGGGTAGTTGGTACTTTGCCCCCAGCTGAAGAAGCTAGCTTCTTAAATCCAACATGATATCCAGAGGCTAGAGACATGCCCCACAAGCTTCGTTTTGTCCGCCTACTCTTCTTCTATACTAGAATAGACTTTTGGCTACCAGAACGAAAATTTCCACCAGAGAAGGAAGACAAAGAGGTTCAATTGACACAGGTGGATGAAATGAAGGTTCAAGTACGAGATCTAGTGAAAGACTTGACTCTATGGGAGAGGGTTTATTTCATTTTTTAACGAGTTTGAAATTGAAAAGAAATTATGCTCATAGCTCTGGGTTCAATCCCTAGACTTCTTTTTCATTTTTTAATGAGCTTGCCACAGAGAAAGAAAAACTATGCTCATAACCTCATCTTGATCATTGTTGCCAAGAGGAAAATTCTCTTGAACATATTGACGACATGACAACTATCTTGGAAACACCTACTCAAAAAGAGGATCACATACCAAAGTATAAGCTTGTAAAGGAGTATGATCAACAAGAGACGAACAGATTTCCCAACCTTGACACAAGGAGTGAAAGGATGTCATGTTCAAGAACGACTAGTTGCCATAGAATTAATACAAATTTAATACATATTCCCTTTCCAATCCCCCCCACCATTTCTGGCGAGTACCTCTTTATTTTTACACAAGCTTGAGGAGGATAACATATGCTTTTAGTATAAGCTCATCCTTTAGAGTATTTTTAACGAATCCTAGGAATGAATGGTTCGATCGCATATAGGTCTTTCAATGTAAATTTTATGAGTCAAGAGAAAGTAAAATCAATGGTTTTTCATGTTTAGGGAGTCTGAAAAACACTTAAAAGAAAACTCCAAGATTAACTTTTTCGTAAATTTAGTCTCCCAAGCCCAAAAAATTATAAAATAATACCTAGGAGAACTCTTCTATCCATGATTGACTAGAGTATTCTTTTTTCGTAGTTAGTTTGAAGAGATCGAAAATGGGTTAAACTATCGCGAGCGTGAAAGGAGAAAAGCTCGCTCGACAATCTTTTCATATTTAGAGAGTTTGAAAAGAGCTTAAAAGAAACTCCAAAGAGTTCCTATTTCATATAGCTTTTACGAGTCCGAAAAAGTGATAAAAGTATACTCAGTAACATATTCTTATGTATTTACGAGCGCGAGAAAGAACAAAGACTAAGCTCGATAACCTATTCTCATGTATTTACGAGCACGGGAAAGAAAAAATACTAAGCTCAGGATTGGTTTCATTTTTACACAAGCTTGAAACAAAGTAAAACTATGCTTGGATAGGTTTCATTTTTTCACAAGCTTGAAACTAAAAACTATCTGTGCTCGAAACTTCCCAACGTAAAGTCCAAAGGTTTCGAGTGATACCCATGGGTAGTTGGTACTTTGCTCCCAGCTGAAGAAGCTAGCTTCTTAACTCCAACATGATGTCCAGAGGCTAGAGACATGCCCCCCAAGCTTCATTTCGTCCGCCTACTCTTCTTCTATACCAGATTAGACTCCTGGCTACTAATATGAAAATGTCCACCAGAGAAGGAAGACAAAGAGGTTCAATTGACACAGGTGGATGAAATGAAGGTTCAAGTATGAGATCTAGTAAAAGACTTGACTCTATGGGAGAGGGTTTATTTCATTTTTTAACGAGCTTGACATGGATAATGAACTATGCTCGAAGGGATCAGTTTCATTTTATAACGAGCTTGAAATTGAAAATAAACTATGCTCATAGCTCCGGGTTCAATCCCTATACTTCTTTTTCATTTTTTAATGAGCTTGCCACATAGAAAGAAAAACATGCTCATAGCCTCATCTTGATTATTGTTGCCAAGAGGAAAATTCTCTTGAACATATTGACGACATGACAACTATCTTGGAAACACTTACTAAAAAAGAGGATCACATACCAAAGTATAAACTTATAAATGAGTATGATCAATAAGAAACGAGCGGATTTCCCAACCTTGACACAATGAGTGAAATGATGTCATGTTCAATAATGACTACTTGCCATAGAATTAATACAAATTTAATACATATTCCCTTCCACCCCCCCCACCATTTCTAGTGAGTACCTCTTTATTTTTATACAAGTTCGAGGAGGATAACATATGCTTTTAGTATAAGCTCATCCTTTAGAGTATTTTTAACGAACCCTAGGAAGGAATGGTTCGATCCCATACATGTCTTTCAATGTAAATTTTATGAGTCCAGAGAAAGTAAAATCAGTAGTTTTTCATGTTTAGGGAGTCTGAAAAACACTTAAAAGAGAACTCCAAGATTAACTTTTTTGTAAATTTAGTCTCCCAAGCCTAAAAAAGTATAAAATAATACCTAGGAGAACTCTGCTATCCATGATCGACTAGAGTATTCTTTTTTCGTAGTTAGTTTGACAAGACCGAAAATGGGTTAAACTATCGCTTGACAGATGCCCTTTCAAATCCTTTAATGAGCATGAAAGGAGAAAGCTCGCTCGACAATCTTTTCATATTTAGAGAGTCTGAAAAGAACTTAAAGGAAACTCCAAAGAGTTCTTTTTTCGTATAGCTTTTATGAGTCCGAAAAATGATAAAAGTGTACTCAGTAATCTATTCTTATTTTACGAGCACGAGAAATAACAAAGACTAAGCTCGATAACCTATTCTCATGTATTTACGAGCACGTGAAAGAAAAAAGACTAAGCTCATGATTGGTTTCATTTTTACACAAGCTTGAAACAAAGTAAAACTATGCTTGGATAGGTTTCATTTTTTCACAAGCTTGAAACTAAAAACTAAGTGTGCTCAAAACTTCTCAACATAAAGTCCAAAGGTTTCGAGTGATACCCATGGATAGTTGGTACTTTCCTCCCAGCTGGAAAAGCTATCTTCTTAACTCCAACATGATGTCTAAAGGTTAGAGACATGTCCCCCAAGCTTTGTTTCATTCGCCTACTCTTCTTCTATACCAGAATAGACTCTTGACTACTAATACGAAAATGTTCACCAGAGAAGGAAGACAAAGAGGTTCAATTGACACATGTGGATGAAATGAAGGTTCAAGTACAAGATATAGTGAAAGACTTGACTCTATGGGAGAGGGTTTATTTCATTTTTTAACGAGCTTGACATGGATAATGAACTATGTTCGAAGGGATCAGTTTCATTTTTTAACAAGCTTGAAATTGAAAAGAAACTATGCTCATAGCTCAGGGTTCAATTCTTAGACTTCTGTTTCATTTTTTAACGAGCTTGCTATAGAGAAAGAAAAACTATGCTCATAGCCTCATCCTAATCATGGCTTCCAAGAGGAAAATTCTCTAGAAGGAATACACGTCAAGGGAATACCTCGATCATGGCTTCCAAGAGATCTTCGTTGGATGAAAGAACAACGCTCCAGAAGGAATACAGGTCGAGGGCGACCACGATAAGGGTAGGGAGATTAGGATCTAATAGTCCTATTGTAGAGATCACCACGTCAACTACCATATCTAGGTTATAAGAAGCTGATCACATGTCGAGAGGCTTATTCTCATCAACAATTGAAAACATGGGACATGTCGCCACATAATTAACCCGTGGTGGGGTGGATACTGCTATATTCAGAACATTCAGGGAAGTCAGATGGTCGATAATCATATGATGATCAATCCTAATAAACGAAAGCTGATCAATAGTCACGATTTTACCATTATAAGGAAAAGACATCACTCGAAAGAGTGTGTACACGATAGCTTTCATGGCATAGACATAATCACGCCCAAGGAGTAAATTAAAATCCAAGGGTCCTTGGACTATCATCACATCGATATAGAAAGTTTTTCCTCCTAATGTAATAGGTAACTGATGAAGGATCACTAAATATTCACTAGCTCTTATGTCAAAAGCTAAAATATTTTGGTTAATGGGTACAAGCTGGGGGGAACCCAGAGCTTTGCAAGTGGTTGAGAATAAAATACTAACATAAGCACCTTCGTCTACTATAGTGTGACATACGTTTATATTGCAAACCTGCACAATGATTTTGAAAGGCAAGTAAGAAGGAAGGTTATGTCCTATCAATCTATTCTAATCAAAGGAAATGATCTTAGTACTTGGAGGGGGTTTCGTGGGAACGGGTGAAATTCCCCCTAGTCCAAAAGAATTTGAAGAAATGTGAAAAACCTGAGCAGTATCGACTTCACTCTTCAATGGAAGAGTGCGATTGACCGACGATGGAATCATATCAACCACTTTAACTTAACTCATCAAGGGAAGAGTGGGATCGACTGATGATGGTGTCAAATTGATCACTTGATCGACCATTGGTGAGTTGGGAGAGAGTCTACGGTAAGTAGTTGGAAGTGGTTGCTAGACATTAACAATATCTTCCAACAAACGTGAAGCCTCATCCATACCAGGGAAAAGGTAAGTTTGATGACTTTTGTAATACCCCTGTTTCCCCCAACTTGTAATTAATCATTAATTATGATTACCATGCTATGGCATGTGAACAATGTAAATGTATTATTGTTTAGATTGCCGATAACTCACTGTGGGGTTGAAGCCTTGAAGCACTGGCCATGATATCACTAGAGGAAAGAGTGAAGAAATTATAGAGAGGGTTCATTATGTCAAAATGACCCAAATTCTCTTTGTTGAAATAATGAGCCTCATCCCGATTCCAAGGAAAAAATCAGTTAATGAGAAAATCACTGATGGTTGAACAATCAACTACCCCAATGAATAGAAGCATGGAGGGTCTGGCTGAAGGGATAGAAAACTGTTAGCTTGAAGTACCACATAGTGCAGTTTCCTACAGACCTAGATTGACCTGAGTTCTTTTTGACAGAAGGAAGAGGACAGGTCCAAAACCTTCTTGGGGAGGAAAAATGAGTGCAAGAATACACACAAAAGCAGACAATAAAGAGACCATGCCCACAGGGGGGTATGTGACTTGGATATGCAGAGAGAAAAGAGGAGAATGTGCGAGGCTCTGGGGTTCTGAAGAAGAACTGAGGTATTTAGTTGTCCTGGTTAAAAGGAGAGAACAAGAGAAAGGATCTCTGAGAGTTTGTAGAAAAAATGACTTGAGCATAAGGTCGTGAGTTTGATGCTGAGGGAACGTTTGATAAACCTCGCAGAGGCTGTGATAGAGAAAGAATCTATGAGAAACTGTAAAATTTCCTTAGTGATATCATGGCTTGGCATAGGGGTGGCCAGAGTGCTAAGAATGAATGCCTCTGAGCCTACGGTTGGGTGGAGAGGCATGTTGATATTGTGGTAGCTGCGGGAGATATTTACCTCCACGTGTAAACCTGACGAGAATGAAAGATTCCGGGAAGCAAGAGAAAACCCTAATAAGTTGGCTAATAACCCTAGAAGTCTTGTTGACTCAAGAAGATAATTTATATTAGGTTATTAGCCTCCAAGAGAAGAAGTCAACCAAAAATAATAATAATATACTGAACATACAGGTATCCAGAAGGAGAAGTCGGCTCCAGTAAGTCTACCAGAACCACTATAAATACAGGGCGCCAGTTCTCATTTGTCACATCTCAACAGTTGCAGAGAGACAATTCTACGCAGTGCAGTTGCAGTCTTGTGCTCAGGTTTGGAGGAGAGTTGCTGGAGCTAGCAATAATGTTTTGGTTTGGACTATCTCTTGGCTAGGGTTTGGACTATCTGATCAACTATTGTTGGTGCGTTATCCTTGGAGGAAGATGCGCTACACCTTGTTTGGCTATCTAGCCTAGGGTTTTCTTCTGGAGTAATTCTCAGTCAAGGTTAAGGTGCTCAGAGGGTGGCTTCGGCCTATGGTTGGGTGACAAGGGTATTGTCAATGGTAAAGCGAGCACACATCCTTCATATTCTAATAGGTTATGGGCCCACACCTCCTTCATTCAGTCTAAATGCTGGAAGGAAACATAGCCGCTAGGATATTGAGCTCGCTGAGGAACTACTACTAGGGTTACTAGCAGAAGCAACT
The DNA here is from genome assembly GCA_032191745.1 of Picea mariana. NCBI lineage: Eukaryota > Viridiplantae > Streptophyta > Pinopsida > Pinales > Pinaceae > Picea > Picea mariana. The sequence continues at coordinate 67,017 of JASDQU010100873.1, forward strand.
TCCAAGACATTGCCGCTAGGGTTACTAGCAGGAGCAGTTGCAGAAACCCTAATCCTCTTGTTGAGGCACCTTAAGTGAATGAATTGACCTAATCTCCGGATAGATCAGTGCGCTCTAGCTTAGTGCATCTCCTGATACTCTCAGCAAGCCAAGACGCGAAGTTTGAGTTTGTGGTCAAATCTAGGGTTTGACCAAGCCAAAGCAGCCATGACTTATTCTATGAAGTCATAGAACAAGTTAGATGGAGCCTCTAACTTCAGAGCATGGAAGACAATGATTGACCTCATCCTTACCAAGATTAAAGTGCTGGATATCGTGAAAGGAAAGATCTTGAAGCTAGAGTTTGAAGAAGGAAAAGAGAATGAACCATAGAACGTTGCAGCTATGGAGAAGTTCAAAGATAGTGATATCAATGCTATGAGTATGATAGTGGAATCTATAAAAGACCACTTGATACCTTACATCTCCCATCTTGACTCATCGAAGAAGATGTACGATGCCCTAACAAATCTCTTCTCGGTCAGAAACATTGGACAAGTTATGAGTCTAAAGAATGAGCTCCGTGACATGCAGATGAATGATGAGGATAGCATAACATCATATTCTGTGAGAATCTCTCAGTTAAGAGATCAACAACAAGCTATTGAAGAGATCATCTCAAAGAAGGAGTTGGTAAACATAGTACTCAATGGTCTTCCCAAGGTGTGGGATGCATTTGCCGCAAGAATGAACACAAGAAAGGAGTATCTGACATTTGAAGAACTTTGGACCTGCTGTGCCCAAGAAGAATCAAGGTTCAGTGCAAAAGAGAAACCCCAAAAGAAGTATGCTGATCAAGCCTTCACAACAAGATTGAAGAACTTCAGGAACAAAAGGAAGTTTGGTTCAAGGAGGAATCCAAATCAAGAGAAAGACATTTCAGAAGTACAATGCTTCAACTGTCGAAAGTATGGTCACTACAAGAATCATTGTCCCGAGCTAAAGAAAATGAAGGAGAAACACGAAGCATCAATTGCCGAAGAAAAGGAACCTACAAGGAAGACGAAGCAATATGGAAGAGACTTCTTCTTCTAAAGGTAACAAAACTCTTCTTATTTCTTGTACATATCTTGTTTGCATCGTCTTTGTACGTATCTTGTATATCTATCTCTTGGAAGATAATGTGTTCCAAGAAGAACTATACCTATGGAAGAACAACAAGATAAGAATGAATATCATTAGATAATACACATGAAAGGATGAAATACAAATCATGTGGAAGCTATTGCAAGATAAGCCGAATCAATCATGAAGAGACTTAGAAGAAGCAAAGACAGAAAGAAGTCAACAATCGAGAGGAAATTGGAAAAAGACTTATGACGTTTTGTAGAAGACAACAATTTGGAAGCGTGGACTCCGTTGGACAAGAGAGCCAATTATATATTGCAGAAGTCAATAAGGATGCAGATGGAAGCGTGGACTCTGTTAGACGGAGGGTGCTGATTATATACACTCATACATGAAGCAAGGATTAGGAGGGAGCTAATCCTATGATCCATTGAAGATGATGAAGTATATATCCATGATATAAGTCATGAAAGACAATACATATTCTTCAAAAGAGAAGCCTTAAAGTATCCCTGGTTGTCCATCCACATCCGTGATCCTATGATGGAATCTTTAGGGCATGGAATCTATAAGAAACTCCATGGACCCGAGAACTATCAAACACATGAAGATTCCAAGAAAGAAAGAGAATCCAGAACAACCAGTCATTATATCAAGAATCACAAGATTGTCAGCCTGATGTAAACTCAATAAAAACAATCAAGCAGAGGAATTGAAAGTCGTGATGAAGAATAGTGTATGGAAGACTTATGAATGAAAGCATTGCGAGATCCAAAACTAGAGGTTCTCCCAGATGGAGGG